>PVHX01008006.1:0-11177 GCA_004024805.1 Geosciurus inauris
GCCCAGGCCCAACCACTGCCCAGCTCCAACCCCAACCCTAATCCCAATCCCAGCCCAGACCAGCCCCAGACCAGGCCCAACCCCAGCCCAGCCCCAGCCTGAGAATTTCAATCACTGGAAGAGTGTGTTTGAGGCTGTGACAATAGCCTTATAATGGCACAGTTTGCTCAGTGTCTGTCCTAGAAGCATTCATAGTCTAATTAAAAGAGTGACCTTCCTGAGCATCAGAGGAGTTTTGAGCAAAATCATTTTGGTAAAATATGCAGTCACAGTTTCCATTTCCTAAATAGAGGTAACCAGTAAAGAAAGCCATTGTTCATGAGTGGTAAATTGTCTAAATATGAGTTCCACCCCTGCCCCTTAATTTTAAGGGAAATTACAGGGTGAGGGTAGAAAGTTCTATAAGATTGGATACACTTGCTTGTGGTATCTCGCCCCTTTTTAGAAGGTGAAAAGTAGGTACTGAGATGCTTTCAGGAAAATGAACATAAAGCCAGCTACATGGGCATGTGCGGAACTGGCATCTTTGTGAAGTCCACGGAGGAGAAGCGGAGAAGCGTTTGGCTGGGAAACTTTGTTTCACTTTTTCACGCCCTTTGTAATTTTTAAATTTTTTGAATTTGGCCACGTGTCTGTCAAACCTAAATGCAGCTGAGGTTGAGAGGAAAGTAGTCCAGTGAAGAGTGGAACAGCACCGAACATCGTGGCCACACCAAGTGGACTTGTGTGCCTAGGGATTCCTGCCTGGGGGGTCCCAGTGTATACAGGGGCTGCTGCCCCAGGCCAGCAGGTGGGGCCCGCGGAGGGCTGAGTCATTAGCACCCACTAAAGACCAATTTCCTCCTCTCCTTTGTGTGATAGGTTTTCTGTGAGGCTAAGCACTTCTCCTTAAGTGAAAATATTTGTCTTTTCAGGGATTTTTCCCCCCTCTGCTGAGTGGCAAAGGCCATGTTTGTTTGTCTTAACTCTGAAACTGATATTGACATAGATGAAGTGTTACTTTTATTAGCTGATCATTACACAGCTTGTATTTGCTGGGTTCCTTTGCATATAATTATGATGTGAAATCTCCTCCATAAGAGTATCTGTCAATAGTGTAATTGACTTAGCATGTTGACTCTTTGCTCAATAACCTCAGAGATTGGCCCATCCTTAGACATTGGAAACCTGCTTATTTTTAAATTTGTCTGGGCGTAGAGTGCTTGAGAGACATCAGCCTTAAAATAACTACTCATGCATTCTTGGAGTTTTATGCCGGTGTCTTCTGCTGCTGTCCCAATGAAATTCCCTGCAGAGATTATTGAGTTGAACAAATGAAGAAGAGACTCTGGTCTTTTTGAGCAGAGGAGGATTTCTTACATCCATAGTGTTGTGGGGCCGCAGCAACTCGCCTGGATCTGGGCCATCTTGCTGGCTTGTTATCCTGTAGCTATGAGACCGTAGGAGAACCTCATGGCTTTGAAGAGGGAGGTCTGTCCTATAAATATAGGCTGCAGCATTTTGTAAAATGGTAAGAAAGTTCCATTTAATCACTATACAAGGCTGCTTAATTTCATTTGGAACTCAGATGAAAACTGAACTTCCCATGGAATGTCAAGGAAGACGGCTGCTCGAGGTCCTATTGCAATGCAAAGTATCACTTCTTAAGGTCACATCAAAATGGAATCATCAAGAAAACCCCTCTCTGCCTGAGATCTGCTGCTGGTTGGCTGCCTTGCCTGTCTTCTCCCTTGAGAAGATGTTCACAACAGGAGTGTAGGAAGCTGGCAACCGTTGGTGTGAAGATAGGGTTGTCGTCTGATTGTGGCACTTTAGGGGGAAATTCGACCCTGATTTTTTCCTGTATTGTGTTGTATTTTTTTTGTTTATTTGTTTGTTTTTAAAGACAAGGCCCCTGTTTGCCTTGGTCTTCTGGAATCACAGCATTCAAAGGCGATTACGGAACTCAGAGTATGCTTTGGTAGGAAAGGAGAAAATGCTGAAGGGCTAAGCTTAAGGGGAAACGGAAACAAAGCAGGCACCAAGTTTCCCTCTGGGCCCCCTTCTCAGAAAAAGTCTTTGTTTTTGTTTTTGTTTTTGTCCCGAAATCTTAACAGTGAGCAACAAACTGAATGAAATTTGATCATTCTTCTAGAGTTGCTCCTCGTACTACAGACTATTGGCATTGGTTAAGGCCTGGTGTTTTTTTCCTTATTATATCTGAAAGTCCTCTGAACTAGGGCTTCTGGGCTGTGTACCTGTAAGGCACTGTGTGGAGGACAGTTTTAGGAGCATCTGTTTGTCTTCTGTGATCTCCTGCACAAAAGAAATTATGTTTATCTTAGTGGTTCAGGGTGGCAATTTGCAGCCTGTGGGAGAAAAGTGTGGTCCTCCTGATGATCACCACTGAGGTAGAACCTCGGAGCTGTTGAACCTGGACATTTTCCAGGAAGTGCTGGCCCCTGGACCTCTTCATCTTTGCTGCTGTGCATCCACCAGATTGCAGAACTCCAGGCTAGGAGTCTTGAACTTAATCTTTATTTGATAGCTGAGGCACAGGTGGAATTAGACTGGATTTTATGGAGAATGTAGGGCATGACTATAAACTTACAAATTAGATTGACCTAAATGACGTCCCTCTCCTAAGTAGAATTTGACACCTGGTAAGAAGTAATTTTACATGCTGTTTTTATTAAATAATTCTCTGCATGTTTTTCCTTAGTATCTTCATCATTCTTTGTAGGTTAATCTTCCTCTCCATTCTGGAGACTATTTTCTTTTCTAAACATTTTTATATGCTATTTGATTCACCCACGAGGTTAAACATATAAGAGTTACTAAGTGTATAAGAGACTTATGAAGCCACTACCCAGCTTTTAAAAAGGAAAACATGATTGACACCTTTGTCTTCCTTGAAAGGTAACCCCAACCCCAAGTTTTGTATTTACTATTCCCACACTTTCAAAAGCATTTTTTATTATTTTTGATTTCCATAAACAAAATATTGTTAGTTTTGCTTGGTTCTGAGTTTTTCAAGTAATCACAGTGATACATTCATTATTAAATTTGTTGAGTTGCATGTGGCTCTAATTGAATCTTTTACATTGCTATATAATATTCTATTATGTGATTACACCACAGTTAGCAATAACAAAAAACAAAGTGTCTGGATCATTTAGAGTGTTTTGTATTACAAAGCTTGCTACTACAAAAATTCTTGTACATGTCTCCAGATATATTTAAGATGTCCCAGAGTGAAACTGCTGGTTTGTAAGGTATCTACATGTTCAACTTTAGAAGGTAATGTCAAATTGTTTTCTGAAATGCTCCAATCCATTTATACTCCCTCCAGCAAAATGTGAGAGTTCCTTCTCCTGTACATCTTCATGCTCTTTGGAATTGTCATACTTCATAATTTGAACCAAGGCAGTATAGTGGTATTTCATTATGCTTTAATTTGTTTTCCTTTTTCTAAAGATGTTGCACGGTTTTACATAGACTTAATTGGATGTTTGAATGCCTTTTATGGATTTCCATTTCTACATTTTGCTCATTTTTCTTTTTTTAAAATTCATTCTAATCAGTTATACATGACAGCAGAAAGCTTTTCAATGTATTATACACAAATGGAGCAGAGTTTCTCACTTCTAGTTGTGCATGAAGTAGTCACACCATTCGTGCAATCACACATATACCTAGGGTATCTCATTCCACCATCTTTTCTACCACCATGTCCCCTTTGCCCCCCATTTTGCTTATTTTTCTATTGAGTTTTTTTTTTTTTTTTTCATTTGTAGGAGACCTTTATATATTCTGGACATCAGTCCTTTATTAACTATATATGTTGCAGATTTTCTGTTCATGGATGGTCTTTTCACTATAATAATGTTTTTTGATGAATATAAGCTCTTCATTTGATGTTTATTAATCACACTTACCAACCATTTTCTTTATAAAATCCAGTGTCTTACTTTAAAAGTAAAAATCTCTCCTTAGTCTGGTCATCTTGTCTCTGCTAGTTATTTTTGTTTTGTTTTGGTTTTGGTTTTTCTAAATGATTTAAAGTTTTTTCCTTTTACATTTAAATCTGAAATTACTTCTTATGTGTTAGGAAATAATTTATGATTGTTACTATTGATTATTACCTAAATCTGGAACCCACCTGGAGTCGTGACATTATTGATACATTTGCATCTTTTCCAGGTGGGTATCAGATATCCCAGCGTCATCATTAGGTAGCACCTCCTCTCCCGACTGATGGGCAGCGCCAGCTGTGATGCATATCAGGGTTCTCTGTGTGCGTGAATTCATGGGGCTCTTGGTCCTGTCTCATCGACATCTTCTAGGACAGTTCCACACTGTCCCAGTCACTGTCTTCTGTAAGCCTTAGAGTTGGTAGTATGGTTCTCTCAGCGCATTTTCCTTTTTAAGTGTCTTGGCCACTCCTGGCTCATGGTACTTGCATGTAAAGTTTAGAATCAGTTTGATCAATAGAACAAGAAAATGGGGAAAAGCAAAAAGAGAGAAAATAGCTCCTTGTGTGATTTTTTTACTAGAACTGTATTGAACCTGTAGATCAGATTGATGGGGTTTACTTTCCTAGCAGGTCAGTCTCTCCTTACAGCTTTATGACTTTTTCCCTATAGTTCTTACACATCTTCGGTTAGATTTGTTCTGCATAGTCCAGGTTCCTTATTTTTTCATGCTGTTGTTAATCTTATATACGTATATGACATGTTTTCTGTTTGCTGCTGATACATGGAAATGAAACTGATTTCCCCTTACTGTTCTTTTTCCCCAGCAACCTTGCTAAATAAATTGTCTTAACAATGTACAAAATCATATATTCTATAAATAATAGTGGACTTTTTTTTTCTTTTTAATTCTTTTTTAAAAAATATTTTTTAGTTACAGATGGACACAATATCTTTGTTTTGTTTTATTTATTTTATGTGGTGCTGAAAATCAAACCCAGTGCCTCACATGTGCAAGGCAAGTGCTCTGCCACTGAGCCACATCCCTAGCCCCAATTCTTACCTTTTTTTCCCCTGTCCTATGGCACAGTCCAGAGCCTCTGAATAGAAGTAATAATAATCTACATTTTTCTGTTCCTTATTTTCAAGGAAGCCACATAATTGACTCACAATTGATAGGGTAGGGTATTTGTTATTGTTTTTTAGGAAATATATTTTATCATAATAAGTGAAGACTTTACTTATTTATAATATTTTATTATGAACAATTACCAAATTTCATTAAAAAAAATTTGCATCAGCCAGGCACTGTAGCACACACGTGTTATCCCAGCAGTTTGGGAGGCTAAGGCAGGAGGATCACAAGTTCAAAGCCAGTCTCAGCAACTTAGCAAGGCCTTAAGCAACTCAGCAAGACCCTGTCTCTAAATGAAATATGAAAAAGGGTTAGGAATGTAGTTCAGTGGTTAAACCCTGGTACCAAAACAAAAAAAAGTTTGCATCATTTAAAATAACTACAAATTTTTTTCTTTCCCTTCTGTTGACTGTGGTAAATTACATTATGAATTTGCCAGTTCTGAATAAAACTTGAATTTGTGAACATGCTTGCAATACATTATATTTTTTACATGTTAATAGAATTAGTGAGCTATCACATGAATTTTGCATATTTGTTCATGTAACATGTTTCTCTAGTTCTTTGTCTAGTGTTAGTATCAAGATACCATTAGCTCCATATGGGTTGAAGAATATTTGCTCTTAGATTTTCTGAAAGAGTTTATATAAAGTTGGAATGATCTATTCCTTAATGTTTGATGGAACTTGAGTGCTAACCAGAGTGAGGCCGGTGTTTTTCTCATAGGATGATTATTAGTTCAATTTATGTAATGATTATAAGACAAATTGTGTTTATTTCCTTTTGAATTAACTTTGGTGAACTCCAGGAATTTCCATTTCCTGTAGGTTTTTGTGTATACTGGCATAAAGTTGTTTTCAATATATCTTGTCAGCTTTTAAACTATCTTTTAAAACTGTGTCCTGTTTCAGTTCTCATTTCATTTATATCATCTTTTTTTGCTTGATTAATCTTGCAATAGGGGTTTTTTCCCCCTCAAAGAATCAATTTTTTCTCCTACCTCTATTTCACTTTGGTTCTCCTTTTCATTGATTTTTGCTGGGTGTTAATTTCCTTTCTTCCTTTGCATTTATTCTATTTTCCTTTGTGTGGATTTGATCCTTATATTTTTAAGTCTTAAAAGTTTAAGGTTGTAATTTCCTTCAGACCTCTGTTTAACTGCATCACACAACATTGCTATCTTTTATTTTCATTGCTCTTGAATACAAAGTATTTCCTATTTTCCACTTTTGATTTCTTCTTTGACCCAAGGGTATTTTTAGAAGTATGGTGTTGTTTGTTTTTTTTTTTAATTTCCAAACCACAGAGGAAGTGCTGTTGCTTTTTTGTTTGTTTTGTTTTGTTCTGGTCTTGTTCCCTCTTCAACCTTGACCATTAACCTCAAGGCATTGTGGGCTGTGAAGTGTCACGTATGAGAACTTGTTGAGATGATACATGCCTAGTGTAAATGATCTACTGAGTGGTTGCATATAAATCAGTTTTTTGAAAAATATTCCATGTGTGCTGCCAACGAATGTGCCTTTTTCATTATTGGCGCATCTTCTGTGTCTGTCTGTCAGGTCAGGTCTCCTTGGTAACCTCGGACGTGTTGTGTGTGAGAGAAAGGGCACCATCAGTTGAATGCTGAGAGCAATGTATTAAAATCTCCCATTACAGAGTGGATTTGGCTATTTCTCCTTGTGGCTCTTTCCATTTTGAGAGTCTGTATTTTGAAGCAATTTTATCGGAAGTATGCTTGTTTTAAACTGTTTTACCTTCCTAGTGAATTGAACCTTAATGAATGTTTAATGACTCTTCATCTGTAGTAGTAATCTTTGCCTTTAAAATCGGTCATTTCTTTTAAATAGCACTACACCAGCATGATACAACTTTTTCCATCCTTTTAACCTTTCTTTGTCTTTTTATTTTGTTTGTCTCTTATGAAGAGCATATGGCTTTAAAAAAAAAAAAAAATCCATGCTCTTGATGTGTTCCTTTTAGCTGAAGATTTTTAACCCATTTTTATTGATAGATTTGGATACATTTTTGTCATTTTGCATTTTTATTTATCCCTCTTTTCCCAGATTTTTTTTTCCTCTCTAGTATTATTTTAAATTGATTGAAGTTCATCTACTCTTCATTCCACTTTTTTCCCCTTTAATGGTCTGGAAGCCATACATCCTGTTTGTCTTCTTTCAGGGTGGATCCTAGAACTTTTAACATGAATATTTTAAAATGTCTGAAGTCGATCGATATCTTTAACCTCCTGATCAATGCACGGCCTCTGGAATGCTTTAACCCCGGTGTGTGCTCTCCACCTCCCAAATGATACACTACGTTCATCCCAGTACCTTGCTTGGTTCTATTTTGGTTTTGTTTTTTAAAGCCACTTAGTCATTATTATTATTGCGTTGTACAATCAGTACTTGCTTGCATTTTCTTTGCTAATCATTTCTTCTTACATCTCAGGCATTTCTTTTTAAATCATTTTCCTTTCCCCTGAGAAGTTCTAAGCCAGGCACAGTGGCACATGGCTATAGTCCCAGCTACGGGTGGGGACTGAGGCAGGAGGATCACTGATGCACATGAGTTCAAGACCAGCCTAGGCGAGATACTAAGACCCTTTAAAAAAAAAGAGAAGGCGGGGGGGGGATGTTCTTATACTGAGGGTCTATAGTTAAAGCCTTGAATTTGGGATTGAAAATAAATGGTGTTTTGCAGTCATTTTTAGAAGAGAATGCGACTGGGTATAAAACTCTAGGATGGCAGGTTTACATTCTCTCATCAAGAGAACCTTATTCCACTTTCATCTGCTTCATTTGTTCTAGATTAATTAATTGGTACTTCTTAGGTCATGTGTTTTCTTTCTACTACTTTTAAGTCTTGGCCTTCTTAAAAAAAAGTAATAATAATAATGCTCGAAAGTTTCACAATGTTGTGCCTAGGTCTGGATTTTGTTTAATTTATCCTGCATGGGATTTGTTGGCTTTTGGAATTTGAAAATGGGTAGCTTTCCTCAAAACCAGAAAATCCTCTGCCACTTCTTATTCAGGTATTGATCTGCTCCTCCTCTCTTTCCACTCTGGAGCCCCAGCCAGATTTACATGGGATCCTCTTGGGCTGTTCCCTGTCATCCAACTTTTCTTTTATAGTTTGCGTGTCTTTGTCGCGCTCTGCTGCATTTTGAGTAATATCTTAAAGTCCATCGTCAATTCACTCATTTTTTACTCTGACCGAATCAAGTTATTTGATTTCAGGAGTTATACATCTCATCTGTAGAAGTTCTTTTTGGTACTTCCCAAAATCTGTCTGCTTAATTGATATATAGTATATTCTTCCTTGCCACTATTTTTCAGTTTCCTCTTGTGTTTTTTGAAACATCCTAACTTCACATTCTCCATCTACCTGTTTCCACATTAGTAGTCTTTGCAGTTCAGATTTTTTTTTTTTTTTTGGCAGTTCAGATTTTACAGTTGCTTTGTTCAAGTGTCTCTTGCTTGTGGTGGCTTATTTCCTTTGTGTTTACAGTTTTTAAAATTTTAGGAATCTATGTCCTGTGCATTCTTATCTGTGGGAATTCTCTGTGGCTGGGTTTCTAGGATGTTCTTCCAGAGAGTTTGCTTTTTTTTTTTTTTTTTTTAATTTTTTTTTAGTTGTTCATTGACCTTTATTTATTCATTTGTTTATATGCAGTGCTGAGGATCGAACCCAGTGCCTCCCACACGTGAGGCAAGCGCTCCACCACTGAGCCACAATCCCAGCCCCCAGAGAGTTTGCTTTTAATACTTGTGCTGGAAGCCTGGGGCACTGGAATACATGAGGCTACTTTAACTGCATTGGAGGGTCCGCAGTACACCTGAGGCTGACAAAATCAGTCTTCCTGCCACACGACTCCCTGTCCTTTACTGTACATAAGGCTGGTCTCTCATTCCCTTGCCAGGGTGGGCATGTGTTCCAGGGAAACCCCGGCTTCCTTAGTGGCCAGATGCTCACATTTCAGGTTATGTTTGTAAATTCGCATTTGTATGTATGAGGCTTCTTTGTCAAGTGTGTCTGTGTGGGTGTCTGAGATTCCCTTCATTTTCTAGTGACTTTACAGCATGTTGCTGTACTTTATCACAAATCCTTTGTATTGCAGTCAGAAGCATAACTTCCAAATGTCTCTTCTGCCACCTGTCTGGAAGCAGAAGCTCCCCTGGTCATCTCTTGCCTGTGGCTTTCTAGTTGTGGTTGGGTTGGGAGAGAAGCACTGTATTCCTATTAATTCTGTCTGGTTTTCACATCTGACCCAAGATCAGTGCCTTCAAGTCAGAGCCCTGAGAGGGCAGTTACTCAGAATGATAACCTGTAGGCTTAAGGTCATCAGTTAGGCAGAACCCAAGCACACCAACCAGGTAAAGGGCAGAGTCTCCACATGCTGCTTAACTGTCGTGGAACAAATAATTAACTTATAGGGGGGTAAAAAAAGCAGCAGAAGGGCCATGACTAAGCATACACTTATTCCTTAACTTGCTGTTTGCAAACATTGCTCATTCTTGGCATGAACAAATGGGAGTTCTCACTTTTCTGTTTGGTTTTTCTCATCTGGTTGACGGAGAGAATGAACTCCAGCTTTCCCGGTGAATAAATAGCACGTGGTTTTGTTGAACCATGTGCTTTAAACTCGTAGAGGCCTAGTAAAATCAGGTGGTTTTCGTTTATGCTAATTTATGATCATTTGAGTATCATGAATGTAAATGTAACTAACCCTGGAAAATTACAGGCATTTCAAACATATCACATGTTCATTTTAATGAATGGTTTTTCGAGGAGGTTAGAGACTCACCTTCCAATATGTTCAGGGTGGCTGGTTTCTTTTAAGCATTTGGTGTCCTGTAATGACAACCCCTGCAGTGGGGGGCATTTGACACCTGCTCCGTGTAGCTGGCCTGCACCATCATGAATCACATCGCGCCAAGTCATTAATAATTGAAGGAGCTTGTCACTTCCTGCTGAGTTGCATGTGTGATTTATGGATTCGAGCCCATGGTAAGATCTCAGGGAAAGCTAATTTCATCAAATGAGAAAGAGATACGTTTCTGTTTTAATTCCCCCTCCCTGAAGTTATGTCTGCGCCTCTTTGCATCCGGAAGTGTTATCAGCGGTTATGTTAGTTTCCTGTCTACATCACAGTAGACTTCCTTCTTCAAGGTTGTGGGGAGATATTTCAGGTTCCTGCTTGGATTGTCCTTGAGAACCAGGGAGGCCATGGTGGGCCAGTCTCAGGGTCCTGTGAGTTTCTTTGTATCTGTAAAAGGCTGAGCCAGGTCACGTTCCCATGTGGTTTGTGGACTCACTGTCAGGAAGCAGCCTGATTCTAGGTGGTGCCAGAGACCCCGCCCTCTACAGAATCAGGGGCCCAGGAACAATTTTTCATTCTTTCATTCATGGGGATCTCCTTTTGAAGAAAGTGTCCACTTGGTTCTAACAGGTCCTTATTGCCTCTTGATGCTGCTTTGTTCAAGAAAAAGAAAGGTTCTCAGACTTAAAAGTCTTTCCTCTTGGGATGGGCTAGAATTTTAGCACCATTTTGCTTTGGTTTTAGTATTTCTCCACTCACCACCCCCACACTTTTTATTTAAAAAAATTTCAAACCTACCAAAAAGAGGGAAAAAACACAGTGAATGCCACATACCTTTTGCCTAGACGCACGAGGGAGTCACTTCGTGGAGACTTCTGTTACCTCCTCCTCCATCCGTCTCTGGATGTCTTCCACTTTGCATGTGTTCAGAGAGGGGTCCTGCTCTCCTGAACAGTGGTAGTGAAGTGAGCCCCAAGTCCTCAGTTGTTACAGTGATAAGGATTCAGAACTGAATTGATTTGTTAAAAGGCAAACAGCCCGATTCACTCATCCAAATGTAGCTGGGTTCAGTAGGAAACTTTGGTCTAGTTCAGTAGACGGATTGTTTTTGTATTTCATAGTGGTTACCTTAAATAGTGAAGATCAGGAGAGCTGTAACATGAGACTCCATTTTCATTTACCTTAATAACTATTAGGGCTGGCTGAGGATTAATTATATTCATCAAGTTTTACATTTGGTAAACTCCTCCAAGTAATCCTATCCCAGCCA
>PVHX01008006.1:11277-86713 GCA_004024805.1 Geosciurus inauris
CACCAGGGACTGAACTCAGGGGCACTCGACCACTGAGCCACATCCCCAGCCCTATTTTGTGTTTTATGTAGAGACAGGGTCTCACTGAGTTGCTTAGTGCCTCGCCATTGCTGAGGCTGGCTTTGAACTCGCGATCCTCCTGTCTCAGCCTCCCTAAGTGCTGGGATTACAAGCGTGAGCCACCGCGCCCGGCTATCCCAGCCATTTGTATGTTTCCAAGACATAGCCAAGAAACAGGAAATCTGCAGAGAATGGACATCAAGGAGGCCAACTCCCAAAGCTCAGGGACTGTGTCCTCAGGCAAACCCTTGAGGAATTCCTTTGGTTAGTGCCTCTTTATACTGGATTCCTATAAACCTCTTACCCAGGGGAGAAAGAGAAAACAAGTCTTCCCCAGGTGAGCACATCAAGTACCTCTAAGAACCTTCCTCTGTGCCTGGGACTTATTTAATCCTCAGACAGCCCTGGGAGGTCCATGAGGAAGCTGAGCCCCAAGGCATAAGACAGCCAGCCCTCTTGGTCACTAATACACAACACTGATTCAGGAACACAGGTCTGTCTGGCGTGACCTACAGGGATTTGGGGCAGGTGCTGCAATCCGGGATCATAGGATATAGGGCACAAGCTGAGACTCTTCTGGAACCTACTAGGACTCCTTGTACAAATGCACCCATTTGTATAATTGTTGGTGTTGACCATGATGATCTTGAGGCACCTAAGAAAGGTTACATTTTAATAATGATCATCATGTATTTTGCTGATGGATGTTATAATGGGGATTCTCACCACCAACCCCAATTTCGTAGGACAGGCCTTGGAATCTGGAGGGCGGAAGATTCCCTAGCCTCACCCTGTACTGTACCACCTGCATTAGAGACTCTTTGCTCCTCCCCTTTCACTTTCTATGTGTGAAGTCTCCCTAAGCCCCAAGGCTCAAAGCAAGCGCAGGGAGGATGGGAAGGGGCTCTATGGTGTCTCATTGGTGGTCCTGGTCTTTCAACCAGTGCTGTATTCCCAGGCTGGGTCTAGTCAGTGTTGGTGGGAGGACCCAGAGCCACTTTCCAAACTTCCTTCTCGGCCACACAGTGCCATCCAGCTCCTTTATTTCCTGGTCATGTTGCTGAGTGTCTGCCATGTGGGACACGCCATGACTGAGCTGTGTCTTGTGGAGCTGACATTACAAACAGGCAGCACAGACATTGAACAGGCTGCCACATGGTTCTTGACAATGGTGGGAAATGCACTCCTGAAGGGAAAGTCAGAGAATGTACCCACTAGAAAGAAAGAGTGTGGTGAGTTCTTGGGTCTCTTAGAAGGGTCTCATGAGGTAGAGGAACTAATAGGAAAGGGGGCCAGCCTGGGGCACTAGGACATGTCTCATCCCTGCCCAGTTCCTCACCTCTCATGTACAAGGTCAGATGCCACTTCTTTCTCAGAACTTTCCCTGGCACCTTATCCTTTCTCCCTCTAGCCCTCTAGCTCTTAAGTAACTTTTCCATCTTGCAAGCACTTGTCCTGATTTCCACTCGTGCTGAACATCTAGTGTGTGCCAGGCACATCAGAAAGATGGCTGCCACTCCTGCCGAGCACTGGTCCAGCCGCTGTAGGCCTGTGGTGGCCCAGCTACCTGGGAGATGTGCGCAGGGACTCTTCTCATTCTGCCAATAAGGAACTGTAAGGAGGTCAGCACACTGTCCAGCACACAGACACGAAGAAAATTAGCCCAGGCATGATGAGGGCTCCAGAGTCCTGAAGGGAAGCCATGGCAGGGAGCCTTGTCACAGGGAACCTGTAAGCACGCATTGGCCGGTGGCTTACTCAAGCTCGGCGGTCAGACTTTGGTTCCAGCCCTGACTTAACTACTTCTCAGCTGCAGGCTTTAAATCACTGAACTTTCTAGACCTCACTTCTGGCGACTCCACAGCAGAGGTGCTCAGGTCTGCTTTATAGAGTTGAACACAGTCATCTGGGTGGGCTCAGCAGGGTACCTGGCCGCGATGACTCCAGAAAATGCCAACTCTCTCTTCAAAACTTGACATGCTCCCCTGTCAGCCTGCAGCATCTTCGTGACAGTGTCTGCATGTGACCCTACCACATGTGCCTCCCCAGCCCCTCCCTAAGGTCGTGCGTTCTTATCAGGCGTACAGTGAACTTTGGTAGGTTGAATGAAGGATGGAGGTTGTGCATGAGTGAATGGCCGTCCCCATGTGGCAGGTGTCTCTTTGCTGAACACTGGATTTAGCCTTCTGACAAAAGTCTCCTAACACAGTATCTTTGGGAGAGAATGTCTTTTTTTTTTTTTTTTCCTGAAATGCCCAGCCATGGCGCCTGACTCCATGGAGTCAGGAGGTACGAGGACCTAAGTGCACTTTGATTTTCATGGTTTAATGTAAGAGCCAGAGCTTCCACTCTGTCCCTGCAGAAGCTTAGCTTTAGCAGCTCGGCCACATGATGGGAGATAAGCAGGCCAAGGCCCAGGTATCAAGGATGAGGACCCAGTCTGC
Organism: Geosciurus inauris; assembly: GCA_004024805.1. NCBI lineage: Eukaryota > Metazoa > Chordata > Mammalia > Rodentia > Sciuridae > Geosciurus > Geosciurus inauris. The sequence continues at coordinate 13,782 of PVHX01008006.1, forward strand.
AAAGCAGATCCACCTGCTGCCCCAGGTTTTTGAATTGTTAACTGGGGTTTTCATGCAGGTGGGCAGCCGCGTGTCCATCAGAGGTCTAATCTATCGCCTCTCTGTCTCCCATCCCTCCCCATGTTCTTGCCATGCAGGAACGGCATCACCAGTTGCCGGATGCGGACTGAGAGCGAGCCATCGTGCGGCTCCCCGGTGGTCAGCGGAGACCCCAAGGAGGATCACAACTACAGCAGTGCCAAGTCCTCCAACGCCCGGAGCACCTCGCCCACCAGCGACTCCGTCTCCTCCTCCTCCTCGTCCTCAGCCGACGACCACTATGAGTTTGCCACCAAGGGGAGCCAGGAGGGCAGCGAGGGCAGTGAGGGCAGCTTCCAGAGCCATGAGAGCCACAGTGAAACGGAGGAGGACGACAGGAAGCCCAGCCAGAAGGAGGCCAAGGATGCCCTGGGGGACAGCGGGTATGCATCCCAGCACAAGAAGCGCCAGCACTTCGCCAAGGCCAGGAAGGTCCCCAGTGACACGCTGCCCCTCAAAAAGAGACGCACAGAAAAGCCCCCTGAGAGCGATGATGAGGAGATGAAAGAGGCAGCCGGGTCCCTCCTGCACTTAGCAGGGATTCGGTCCTGTTTGAATAACATCACCAATCGGACGGCAAAGGGGCAGAAGGAGCAGAAGGAAACCACAAAAAATTGAAAACAAGTCATTGATTTGTTTTGAACTTACGGCCATTTGGTTTCAGCATGTCAGGAGATTTCTAATGATTTGTGGCAATATCAGCAATTTTTTTTTTTCTTTTTTTTCTTTGGGTTTGGTTTTCTTTCTTTTCTTTTCTTTTTTTCTTTTTCTTTTTTTTTTTTTTTAATTTGCCCCCCTCTCCTTTGTTTTGGACCCTTAAGAATTTTATTTTTAAAGGAGATTGAAGCCATAGAACTCATATTGACACTCAGCTGTTTTACAAAAGCTTTTCATTATCCGAAGACAAAACCGAAAACAAAAATAAAGCCAAAATTACCATTGCTTCCTGCAGCCTATCAGAAACACGTGGCTTGAACCCACAGGGATGTCAACGTTAACGCCACGGGAATACACATTTGGCACCTAGAAGCCACGTGTACAAAGTAATCGCCATGCAGGCCCAACCCTTAGGTTTAAAAAGAATGTCCCTCCACTTGCGTTCACTGAGTGGAGAGGCACATACAGTAATTGGAGAAAAGGAAGAACCCAGCGGCCCCTTGGGAAGAGACCCAGGCCTTACACCCAGCTTCCCATTGGGCCGGGAAGCCCTGGGCATTGCCATACGGCAAGCATGGGCTCTACCATCAGCCCTCTGTGCTCCGAACCTTGAGGCCTGGTGGTATCTTACAAGCTGAGCACTGGACTATTCAGATACATCAGGTGTCAGTGACCAAGGAGAAGCGGGGTAAACTGTAGTGACATTGATAATTACTGAACTCTGTTCTGTAGCTAAGAAAATGATCCAAAAGCCATAAGCCTGAAGGTTGGCCCTGCACATGCACATACACAGCCACCCGCGCCCGCGCGCGCGCTCACACACACACACACACACACACACACACCACATACATGAATGGGACTAAGAGAAAACTCATGAAAATAACAGGCCATGTCTTCTAAACTGCCCAAGTGAAATGCAATCAAGTCCAAAAAGTGACATTAGCTGTTAAGGAAGGAAATAATGGTACAGATTCTTTTTCTGTCTATCAAAATTATTTGATCCAAGCAAAATTTAAAAAAAAATACAAAACAAAAAGCTACGGAACCTGCCATTAATATTGTGATATATTTTTAAAAGATTAAAGGCACATTGATGGACATACAAAGAAGTAAAACGTGGCAAAAAAATAATAATAAAATAACTCCTATACTGCCCTCAAAAAGGAGTCTGCAATTAATGTCAGTCAAGATTCATCTTTGCAAAAAATCTGATTTCCACATTCAGCCAGTGTAGCCAGCAGAAATTTCTGATCCACAATGCATGGATTCCTTTAAAGAAAAAAAAAAAGAAAAAGAAAAAAAATCATAAAAACAAACTTTTTTTTATTCAAAAATAACAAAGTTCTTGTAAGGTAAATAATGTATTTAGCATGAAGCATGAATTATTTTCATATAAATATAGAAAATAGAGAAAAGGCTATGCCTCTAATTTTTAAGCCCTTAGGCTTAGAGGTTCTTTGTTTTCCTCCCTTTTCTTTTTTTTCTTTTCTCTTCTCTTTTTTTTTTTTTTTTTTTTTTTTTTTTTTTTTTTTTTTTTTTTTTTTTTTTTTTTTTTTTTTTTTTTTTTTTTTTTTTTTTTTTTTTTTTTTTTTTTTTTTTTTTTTTTTTTTTTTCTTTTTTCTTTCTTATATTTTTTCTTTTTCTGGGTTTTTTGTTTTGGTTTTTTGAAGCAGGTGTTTAAGGTTTAATCTTCTTCAGGGACAAATTCTGACTGTTGGGGAACTTACTCTGCAATATAAAAATCTCTTCATGCTCTGGTAGGGCTTGGATGGTTGACTCTCCACTGCCTTGTCTGCACTCAGCCCGACCCCTCTGATTCTCTACTGGAGAGCGTGTCCTTTCTCTTTGCCTGTACATGTTTAACATGACGCAATAATTCGAGGGCAAACTTTGTAGTGAGTGTGTATGATAGAATCAAGAGAATTATGGGATGCTTACTTGAGAAAACCATGACCCTGAGTTGGTTCTAGGAAAAAGGCAGTGAATAATTATGCAAATTCACCAGAAGGAGAAACATGCTAATGGGCCTTATTGGGTGAGGGTATGAGATAGAGTACATGTGACGGGGAGGAAGTGATAGGAGGGTGAGCAGGCCAGCCCCAGGTGTTTCACTGGGACAATACCATTTCAAAGTAAGAAAGAGGGGCCGGCCATCTCTACCACCTCAGCACACTAACAACCTGGAATTGGACCACCTAGATTGTGAGAGCTGAATTTTGACAACCAGACGATGTCACGCAGACCAGAAACTTATCTTTGCCTAAAAATATATATATGTTTTGTTTTTGTTTTGGAGATCCAAAGAAAAATCTGAAGAATATGATCTTCCATCCAAATGGAGGGAAGTTTTAAAACAAAAGCACCCACTATCATGGCTCAGGATCTGGTGGTCGGGGACAAGGAGGGGACTAAGGGGATCTTGAATTTTTACAACAGGACATTTGTGGGCCAAAGCCAAGCCCATGAGCCAGCACCAGGTACCATCAGGAACTCCACCAGCCAGAATGTTCCCATCCCTACCTTTCTCTGGGCTGTTGATGAGAGAACCTGGAGGGCACGTACGTGTGTGCAGCGGCCAGGGTCCTTCCCTGCTCTGAGCCTGAATGCGTGCCCCATGTTTGTTCAGGATTAGGGAGGGACGCAGATCTAAATTTGCAGTGCTCTGTCCCTTCATTCTCCCCAAACATCAAACACCCTAAAAGCCATGCACAGCTGTGGAACCTGAGCCACACTTCAATTTGTGTTGTCACCTGATTAAGCCCAAAAGACCACCACCTCGATCCCCCAAACCCAAGATGATAAAATTCAGACTTCTCTCTGGAAAGGCAGAGGTAAACATCAGCACTGTTTCTGGCAGGGGACTTCTTCCAAGGAAAAACCCCACAGTGGGCTGTCTCCCCTCATTTCATTTTTCTAAGGGGGCCGATGCCTCTTTTAGAAAATAATAAAATGCAATGTGTGTGATTTACTTTTCTGATCTCTTTTGAGAAATAGATAAATATAAAAGTGTGTTCTTAACTCCAGAACCACTCTTTTTGCATAAATACCTCATCGGGCAGCTAAGTGTTATTTTCCTGAGTCTCTCTTGGCACCTTCATTGGATCTTCTGGAAGACTTGTTGGGGAAACTTTAGTGAGGGTACTTTTTTCTATTTTTCTTCTGTTTTTGGAGGCATACACATTATGCATAACCAAAACAATGGCTCAATTGTGTTTAACTTTGTATTTTGATTGTTGAGAAAAAAAAAAAAAGTATCGATGTGTATGTGGCTGTTTGTAGTGAATTCATGAGGTTGTCCATGTCCTTAACAAGCCAAGGGGCAGGAGGCACTCTCTCTTACCCCCTCCTCCAAGAGCAGTAGAGAATTTAAGCACAAGCATATTTGTGAAAGAATATTTTGCTTAAATGTCATTCACTTTAGTCTTGGAATTCCTTCCCAGATGTCAGATGTTCTTTTAGCTTCCAAACTAGCATATGTATCCATTAGTCTGACCGATCACCTGAGCACCAATATGGGGTGTGGTGGTGTACTTTCATTTCTCCTGCCTGGAGAAGTGGGGGTTTGTGTGTCATTCCAGTATCTCACATACTCACGGGGCGGGGGGAGGGGGAGACAGGGAACTATAGCAATATTTCAAGATGCTTTGGAGAACAACCTTGAACCCATCAGCACCGTGACATCTGCAAGTGCTTGCCAGTGGCCCTCGGACACATTTAAGAGAAAGAGATCACAGCTCTTTTTTTCTTAAATGATATGCACATAGACAGTTATTTGTATCCTACTCTAATTGTCTTTTCTCTATCTAGTACTATGTGGAAAGGGTTTGCATCATAGATTTTTTTTCCCAGCCTTACAATATACCACAGGCTCCTACTCCCCCCACCCCAGTCAGTATCGTTGCGAGAGTTCTTTGGCAAGGCCGTCTATCTGAAACTCAAAATGGACCAAACCCCCACGTAGATGGTGGTTTGAGGAAACCATGGCCAAGACAACTGTGACAGGTTTCAGTCTTGGAGCTCAGCGTTTGAGAAGGAATATGTCTGAGGCCTTTCCCAAGAAGGGATTTTTCTCCCAAGAGGCAGTCCGCATGTCTAGTGCTTGCCGGTCCCAGCAGTCGCTACCACGGGGCATTCTGGAAGAGGCCATTGTGTTGGATGGTGCCACTGCCAGAGGGACAGCGTCAGGCAGTGGACTCTGGAGTGAAAACCATGCAGATGGCTGTTGTGCCCAGCTCAGAGTCCAGCACGCCAGGCCTGCTCAGCGCCAAGTCCAGGTGATCGGCCTCAAAGCCACTCTCCAGGGGCCTCTGGCCTCTCGCGCAAGGGCTCTGACAAGGAACCAGAGATCTGTGCCAGGGACCTACACAGGCGGGTTTTCCACCTGGGATCAGGTTCAGTTCAATGTGATTTCTCTTTCCCTTTCAACTGTATTCAGGTTGGGACTGGTTTCTTTCTGGTGGATCACAGCTGCCCAGATGTTGCAATTTATTTTTATGTTTCTGTAGAGAAGTATTTTTCTTTCATCTCCAAAATTTTTTTTGCCACCAAAAGAAAACATCAGAACTCCGTGTCCCCTCTCGATTGTGACAACCAGTGTTAACCAGTGTTGACAGCTAAGTCCTTAGTGGTGTAGGTCCCGGCCCACCAAGTCCCGGCCCACCAATCCTATAGCAGACACTTACGCCTGTGGTGCAGCACTGTGATCTAATTTAAATAATACTTTTTTATTATTTATACTACTATATATAATATACATCAACACTTTTGCTATATAACCTAAGTGATAAACCCCTTTTAGTTACCTGCCAAACTCTGGACTTTGGTTTATATTGCAGTTAACACAGTTACAAAGTTGTAATGGCGTCTTTTTTTCTCTCTCTCTCTCTTCCTCTGTGTAACAGAATGTGTAAATCAAAAGTGTGTACATTGTGTGGTGTTCCTGTTTCTCGGAATCTCATGAGGATTTACACACGGCATTCAGTGTTCTGTATAGACCCGCCTCCCTTTGTGAACTCATCTGTAACCTTTGGTCATGGTGGCTAACCCCATGTATCTTCTCTCCTGCTGGTTATTCTTGAATTAAGCACAGACTCGTCTGCTCGGTTGCTTTATCGTGAATAATGTATGTGACCTTGGCATTCTTCCACAGTTCAGCAAACAAATGCTAGCTTCACTGACCAAAAATTAAGGAAGGAAAACACCATTTTTAAAATGATCCATCTTTTAATGGCCGAAATCGATGTATCTATGGTGCTGCATCTCTGTTGTGCTTCTGAAATCAGACCGGTGTGAAAAGATCCTTTCTGACTTCCTCTGAGATGCTCACAAGTACCCTTCCTGTTGTTTTGTTAGCGTTGAAATTAAGACTATTTATTTGGAATATATACAGCAGTGTTTTTCCACTGTATTTCATTTGCAAAAGTGGAGAAAAGCTTTCTCCACCTTTTGCAAATTGTTGATATTCCATATTGGATTCTCACAGACTTCGATATGGTGAATCTGTCAAACATAGAAATTGTATTTTATCCTTTCATGACTGTGGCCTGAGTTCCCCATGCCCCCTTTTTTAGAAGAAACGTAGCACACTTTCAGTTCTTGGAAACTTCACCGTTACTTGATGTGTATGTTGAGGCCATCCAAGCTCACAGCTGATTCAGTAACCAGTTCCATCGCGACATTCATGCTTACTACTTACACTGCCATGGTGAAAATATGGAGGGAAAAAGTGTCCATGTGTGTCTGGGAAACATGCCCTTGTACATTTTTTTATACTCTGATTCTGGAACATTTCTGAGTTTTGTTTTTGTTCTACAGAAAAAAAAAAGTGATAAAGCAATCAGAAGACCAAGAGGTTTACGATTGACACTTAGGGTCACCTGACCTTAGCTGGCCAACGGACCCACATGGCCAAATTCATTTACAAAAGTAATAATTTTTTCAGAAGCCAATTTTTTTTTCTGTATTTTCTGTCTGAAACTGCCAATATCATGAATAGAAAGGGAGAACCATAAAGGAGAAAGAAATCAATGTTTAGTTGTGTTTGTGTCAACCTAAAGAAGCAGTGTGGAGACAGGCGCAGTCAGCCGAACTCTAGGGACGTGGTGGTGTTGCTTTGGAGGCGTATCCATACTCGCATTTTGCATTCTTCATATGTAATCATATTGCCAAAGACAAACTATTTCATCATTTATTGTAAATAACACTTTTCCCCAGACCTACCATAAAGTTTCTGTGATGTATTGTCTTCCAGTTGCAATAAAAATTACTGAGTTGCATCAATTGAAGAAGAGCCCCACGTAGTCTTGTGTGTGCTGTGACTCCATATGCAAAAGCTGAACGGGCGAGTCCTCTCTGTCTCACCTGCACAGTCTGGTTTTAGAGCTCAGCTGCCCATCCCCATACATGCTTTCATTTGGGTGGAGAGCCCCTGGCTTCTCAGCAAGCACATTGAAGGCACAGTCCAGAGCTGGGCTCACTTGTGGATCTCAAGAGTTCCAGGTCTGGTGTGAAGAGCTGGTGGACCGCAGGCCTCCCACCACCAGCCTTAGAATGTGTGGTTAAGACAAAACTTGACTTTCATTTGGAAGGTGTCACATAATAAACTGAAACTGCTCACCGGGACCTACCACCTATCCCAGGTCCTGAAGGTTTTCTGTGATGACATTCTAAGAGTTTCACTTTCAGGATTTATTCCATCACCCCTCAAGTGCCCATCCCAGCCCGCTGTACTGTATGCCCTTAGTCTTGGTCTGTTTTCGATTGCTATTTTTAAAAAAGGCCTCAGGCTGGGTACTTTATGAAGTAAAGAGGTTTATTGGTTTCATCATTCTGGTGGCTAGAGGGTCCAATGTGGTGCCAGCCTCCTGGCAAGGACCACCTGGCTGCATCACAATATTGTGGAGAGACAGAAAAGGGAACCTGCAGTGTGTAGAAGGGGCACGTCACGTGGTAAAACTGGAAGCAGAAGGTGTTCAGGGTCCAGCTTCGTTTGCTAGCAACGTGCTCCTGGGGAATATACAGGGGTCCAAGAGAGCTACAGTAATCTGCCAAGGGTGATGCCCCTAATTACCTTCCACTGGACCTCATGTCTTAAACTTTCCACCACCTCAGCCCACCACACTGGCCCATGCTTCCAGCAGATAGGTAAACCTCTGGGGGACAGAGACCACAATTGTAGCCCACCCCAAGAGCCAACACAGAGCTGGGTAGAAAACGGGAGGAATAGGTCACTGGGTACCAGTTGCCATGCTGGGAGAAGACAAAGATGCTGTTCTGAAGAGGCTTTCTGGTTCTTTTTGTTCCAGCTTTGTTTTCATTGTGTCCTGCCCACGGGTCTTGCTAGCAGCAGTGCCCCAGTAGAGCTGGTCTCAGCCACCACCCAACTACAGGGTCCCCACAGCCACTGTGTCTTGGTCTGCTAGGATGCTCAGGCTGTATCTCCATCTCCTGTCCTGTATTATTGAGGTCATGGGCCCGTCTCCTGGTGAGCATACAGACCCACATGGTGCCTTCCAGGAGGGCGTACTCAAGCAGTCCCCTGGGTCTCCTGTGTGTTCAGCCATTATTGCTGCCTTCCCTGGTCCTGTTCTTGAAAACACCTTCAAAACCACGGTGACCAATCCGTGTTTGAGGAGACTTGATTGGAAGAACTAAAATCAGTTAGGGCCAAATCTGATGAATCAGGTAATTGGCCAAAGCAGATAATGCTTGAGGCCAAACATAAGGGGCCACAAGAGAATGGGACATCCCCCCAGGGGGTTTCAGTAAGTGCGTCTCAAAGTGGCTGAAAGAGAGACGGCTCCTACACCACCAGAATGCCCGAGGGAATGTCAAAGGCTAGCCAAAGACACCGCCTGTCCTATGAATTCTCAGAACAATGCCCAGCAGCATCTTGGAGACCACAGAGGCCCTTGGAGACACCCACACCAAGCCTGGAAGGGTGGAGGTGAGGGGTGCCTCACCTCATCGGCCCCTCTGCTCTCTGTCTGATAAAAGTATTCTGAACTAAGAAATCACATCCTTCTAGAAAGTTCTGAATAGAAGAGGGCATTTTTCAGAGGCTTGGAGGCCTTTGTTTATAAGCCAAAAACTCATGTTCTGTCACCCTACTTCTCAGACCCCTAGGAATTAAATGGTCCTATATCTGGTCAAACATAAGTATGTTTTGACTTTTTTACTCTTTTCATTGATAGGAATTTTTAAAAATTCATGGGCTGAATAAGGATGACTTTTTTTTTCTCTCAGAGTGGGGACAATATTTTTTTAAAGTACAAGTGAATAAATCAGTGTATTAAATGTTTGCCCCCTTCGTGTGGCATGAACAAACCTTTCCAGAACAGAGCGAATAATGCTCATGGCAGCTGTACATGAATTTGAAATCATTCATGGGCATTTTAGGATAAAGTGTCCTTAATGACTTGAGAACTGTTTTTATGTTTCTCCATAATAAAGTCCTTTTGGAGTACATGGCTAAATCTCCCTCAAATATAGCAATTTATTTGAGAGGGATTAAGAGTTCTGCTTTTTTTTCCCCATCTGCTACACATTTCAAACTGACTTCTAAAAATATATTATATGGGGAATGCCAAATGATGGAGAAAGTCTGAAAAGAGTGGCTGATTTTGTAATCCCCTCAGACACAGTTTCTTCATTAAATGAGTCCATTCTGCTCTTATAAAACTAGAAGGATGTGCCATTTTTATGTGTCAACAATAAATAAATATTTTAGAAAACAAAGCTGGAAGGGATGTTGGAGACCATCGAATCCAAACTTCCCAATTCACAGACCAGGCATCTGAGATCCAGAAAAGTAAAGGGATTCACCCAGATAAACATAGCTAGCTATTTTCTGTCTTCCCTGTTGCCACATCTGTCTATTTGGAATGTAATTTAATCATTGAATTGGCAGGATGTCATAGCTGGTAATTCCCCCACTCATACACAGCAAGATGGCTCTTGCATTTTGCATGTAGCTGTAGGAAAAATGATGATCTTTTAAAATAATATGTAACTGTTGCCTTACTTTCTGATGCTTAAGTAGCTTCCAGTTTCTCCATATAAATAATACTACAGTCAACATCTTCAGGTGACAATACCCATATTTTCAACTTGTCTTGTGCCCAAGTGGCCTATTGAACTATTGGAATGGAAGTACCATCAACAGTGTAGCTTCTCATACACAGGCTTTTCAAGATGCATTATTGCTCAGTAACAAATGCGGACTGATTTCATTACACTTACCAGCATTGCATAGTATTTTCCTCTTTCATTATTTTTCTACTTGCTGCCATTTCAATTATTAGCAAAGTTACATTGTTTTCCATATATTTTCTGGCCATTACTTTGTCTTTTCTGAATCATCTATACCGACTCTCCAAGAGCTCTCTCCAAGATGAAATGAGGTTCATAGGCTTTTTTCCACAATGTTTCTGGTGCTAGGATGATGAAACTCATTGCCTGTCCCCGGCTGGTCCTTGCATCTTCAAACACTTCTAATTGTCCTTATATTGAGACAAAAATCCACTCCCTAAAACTTCAACCAGAAACTTTTTGGACCACGCTACAAAATGCAAACAAATCTTGTACATAGCAACCGTTTGTATGTTTGCAAATAACAGTAGCTGCTTCTCTAAGCCTTTTCCAGAACAAATATTCCAAGTTCTGCCTGCTCTTTTTCTCTTTTGGACATGTTCCAGTCTGTGATCAAAACAGAGAGGAACTGAGTACAGAATTCCAGGTGCAGTTTGATGAAAAAAGTTGTCACAATCTCCCTTTTAGATTCTCTATTTGTATTAATGTAACCAAACCACCAATTCACATTGAACTTGCTATTAACTAAAACAACCAAGCCCTAGCTATTGTGCTGCCTCCAGATATTCATTGTGGATCAAAGTATAGGAGTTTATGCTTATTTCTGTTAGATCTGACCTTAGATTTGGTCCATTGATCTAAACCAGTTCCAACTGGCAATGGGGTAGGAGTGTGAAGGTCCTGATTTTGTCATCCAAAACATTTGCTGTCAAGATACCCTACAAAGTCCATGAGTCCATCAGTCACACGAGTCAACCCATTCATGAGGACATAGCCCTAAATCATCTCCTGAAGTTCTCTTAATATCTCATGATAAAGACAGAATTTCAACACATGCTTCAGAGGGCACCAGCTTTCCTTCTAGGCATCATTCAATCATAGGTTTGAAAATATCTTTTCTGATTAGGACAAAGTTGGAGCCATGTGGCACAATCCCGGAGACCCTCTTGGTCAATTTCATGTCAGTCAGCACACTTAGAGGTCATGCAGCTGGGTATGCATGCATTTGGCTTTCTGGAGATAGAGCCTAAATTTACTTCTCCATCTAACCAAAACCTTGGATCTCCAAGTATAAGTCCACAGTCTTCCTTTATAAGAGAGGAAATAAGGTCACATTCTGAATTATGCAAATTTCAAATTAGGCAATGGAAAAGCAGGAAGTTTCACATACTGTACAAAACTTTAATGTAAGTCCCATTTTATTCCCATGGAGGCATTAATCTTGATTTATACAGGTATTAAACAATCTCTTAGGGAACATATCCCTCACATAAAAAGAAACCACAATTCATTCATTCATTCATTCACTCTCTCACCTTCTGAGCCCAAGCTGGCTTCCATGCCAAGAGCTTACAAACTATTCTTAAAATTATTCTTCCAAGATCCTCCCACCAAGGAGCGGCATTAAAAGCATGGACCCAAAGCCTCAGACACTGTCTTCTGTTTGCAACCAGGAAGTTCCAGCAGAATGCCTGTAGTATTTCTTTACTCTATGCAGTTCTATTTAGAGGACTGCCATATCTAGCATTTCATTAGCCTCCAAATATAGTCAACCGCTCTCGAAATAATTGACTTCCTTAAAAAAAAAAAAAAAAAAACTCTGAAAGTTGACTTTGGTTACTTCTAGTACTTATTTATTTTTAAATACTTGGCCCTTTACCCAGCACAAGATATATATTTAAGCATCCAGAGCTTCAAAAGTCTGAAAAGACTATCTATCCCAAAACCTGAAAGATAGAGAAAATGATAAAGAATAAATAGATTGAGACCGTTTTTACTTATTTAGTTAGTTTTTATTGTTTGAAGTGCTGGTGATGGAACCCAGGGCCTTGCACATGCTAGGCAAGTGCTCTACCTCTGAGCTACATCCCCAACCCTTTTGATTTTTTTAAATTTTGAGACAGGGGCTGCTAAGTTGCCCAGGTTGGCCTCAAACTTGTCACCCTCCTGCCTCAGCCTCCTGGGTTTCTGGGATTACAGGTGTGCACCACCTTGCCTGGGAGAGGAAGTTTACAAAGTGGATTCCCTCCTTTGTAGTTATAATCCACTTCTTCTTGTTGCTTTTCAACAAGTGCTAACCACCAATCCCGATAGGTTCTGGGGAGACAAATTAAAAATCTGGCACCTTCCTTCAGGCATGATCATGCTCAAAAATCCAGCTGTGCTAATTAATGAGCATTTCACCAGCAGCTGGTGTTTCACTCCCAAGCTTCCCAGTGAGGTTGGTCTTTTCTAGACCTGAGAACATTGGTTGCAAAAATCAGATCAGCCTTGCCTTCCTCTCCCACCAACCCTTTCTCTCCTCTCTGCTGTCCGAGCTGACCACACATCCTGCATGGATTGAGAATCACCCTTCCATATCACCTCTGATTATCATTGCTCGGTCCTGCCTGCATGATGGCCAACCTTGGTAGCTGCAGTCACTGAGTGCTCCAGGCTCTTGGGGGCTCTGGACTCTTCACCTCATTTCCCCCTCCTGGAAAGCTCCACAGACTGCCTCTCTGTGCCTGCCTGAAAAATTCCTGTCAATCCTTGAAGGCCTAAGTGAAATTTTTTCTCCCACCAAGACTCTGTACTACCAAATTCCTGCCCCTACTGGTGACGCAGCACAGGCAATGAGAATTCCCAACCACCTGTGGGCTCCCTGGCTGGTGAAAAGCTCCCTGGGCGCAGGCAGGCATCACATCAAATTTCATGCTGGATCCCTAGTGCAGTGCCTGCTACTTGGATCTTTAAGACATTTGTATTTAATTCAGTATTATCCCTTTTTATCAGCTTGATGATTCCAGTGTCCTGCTGTTCTCAGAAGAGCTGGCAGATCATTAAAGCTCCTGGGGGACATCCTATGCCAGAGAAGCATCAACCAGAATGGGAGTAACTGGTAGCACCTTCTTGACACCTCCGCAATTGCTGCTTGGTCTTATTTGCTGATCCACGATTATTCATACCGTACTTAAAATGGAAAGTTAAACTCCGTCACGTTATGTTGCACTTGAGCTATAATAAAACTGCCAACTCCCTGGTGCTCAGCCACTTATTTCATGAAAGTTTCTTCCTCGGTGAGTCAGGAAACCAAGTTTTGATTCTCTCTCTTCCGGTAATTGCCTGTGCAGCTTTGGGGAAGCCACTTACCTTGTGTGGAGTGGCCCATTTGATGGCTTTGAATGCTGGATCAGCACCAGCCTGGATGACGTGTTGGTGGCAGGCAAGCTGAGAACAGTTGGGTGCATGAAGCAAGGATCAAACAATGCCATTCAGAGGAGTATCGCTTGGTCTAAGACAATACCCCTCCTGCTCTCTTGGGGTTAAAATGTCCTGTCTTCTATAGAATTATGCTGCTCGGACATGGTGTGAGTTTGTTTGTGATGTCCTTCATGGGCCACACACACAGTGGGCGAGGATACACTGATCTTCCAGATTCTTCTTTGGGTCCAGCGAACACCACATCTGTCTCTTTTTCACACAGAAGTTGTCCAATAGTCACTTTTGCCCAAGCTACAGAGCAAAGGCCGAATCCATCTCTAGGAAATTGTTCTGGGAGATAATGTCATCTCCTTGAGCCACTGGTGAATGAATTCCAGAGTCCAAAGCACATGTCCTGCCACCATCAGACCAGAATGGAGATGAGGTAGGTCCTTGATCATAAATTTAAAATCAGATCACCATGTCACCTCTTCTTTCCCAAGGCTCCCCTTAGGCTCCCAAAACACACAGCAGTGGGGGCCCTACCTCCATGATCTGCACAAAGTTAGAATGACTATTTATTTATTCAACAAATACCTACTGGGACTCTAGGGCCAGGTGCATGCTTGACCTTGGACAAACAGAAAGACCAGGCCAGGAAACATACCCTTGAGGAGATTGTAGGCCAATAGGATGCCACAGAGTGGGGAGCTGGAATTTCCAAGTGGAAGCTAATTCTCTACCATTGCACCCAATCTCCCTAGGTGGGATATTGGGGTACAGAAAAGGACAAGCGAGCGCTTTCTTAGGGAACGCCCAACTCCGTGCTTGGCTCTACCCATTTGAGGGTGACTCCCACCTCATATCATAAACTGGGCCTCCTTGACGATGACAGGTGCACATCCTCTGCAACTCAACACAGCATGGTTGGCAGAGACTTTAGCTGCCTATCCAATGCCATCCGCTCTTCCTTTTTTGCTAACAGAACCCCAATTTTGTGGGTAGTATCAGTGTGCCCAGCTAAAAGACTCTTCACTCCGTGGAACTGCCATACCCTCCCAAACCTCCTAACTCCAGATTCTCACTTCATGAGGAAGAATAAACTTCAAGGGGCTGGGGGCATCGCTCAGGGGTGGAGTACTTGACTAGCATGCATGAGGCCATGTGTCATCTCTTTGGGCCATTGGTGAATAAAGCCCAGTGCCCCCAAAATAAATTAAATAAAATACAAATAAACCCAGTCTTCTGTAAACCAAATCAGTTGCTTACCATCAAACCTACTCCCTAGCTGATGCAGGACTCATCATCACCTGGCCCTCCACCCTTCTCCCGACTCCTGTCCTAAATCAGTTCTTTCTGGGTCCCCTATTTTGTCCACATCACCATGGTCCTCGTGGCCACCCAAACCCTTAACTCTGAGGTCAGCAGACTAGGTCCTGAAGGCCAGTCCCAGCCCACCACCTGCTTTTGCAAATGCAGGTCTCCTCACTCCCGTGGTTTTTCTGGACAGGAGCAGCAGAGCCAAGGGTGTGAGACACCAATGGCGTGAAAGCCTTGCGTGACTTGAGTGAGAGCTGTGACCGTGTCAACCCATATCTTCTCTAAAATTGTTCCACGTCTCTGTGCCAGGTCTGTGGAACAAGGCAGCTCTACAGGGACCTAATTTAATCTGCATCCACGACTCTGTTCTGCATTGGCAGCCAACAGCAAGACCACTCCAGGAGCCTCACAGATCGCCCAACTCCGCTCACAGCCCCTGGTTAACACTTGGGTTCACAGACTCCCATGTGAGGTGGGGTCTACAGGTGCCCAAGCTCCCTCCTGCTTCTGTGGGATTCCTCCAGTGGGGGCAGAGCATGGGGGTCCTCGGAAGGCACAATTCCACTCACTGGGCTCCCCATTCCTTGCCCTGGGGGGCAGGGTCCTCTGCAAGCAAACATGGGGACAAAGGGCCAGGCCACCCGGTAGATCACAGGGCCTGGGGCCAAGGTGCTAAGCAATGGCACTTCTTGTTTGCTGGATCCCCCCTTACCTGGGTAGGGTGTCCCTTTTGTCAAAGAAAGAATTTGAGGTGTAAAAAAACAAGGATAATCCAAGGTGTCGAAGGCCATGGAGGAGAATCATCAATGGGGCCCAGGTAGGTCGGGTGTGGAAGACGCGTCAGGCCGGGGCAAGCACAGCACCTCACTGCCCACCTCTCCTCCAACTCAGGGTGTGTTTTGTTATCCCCATTTCACAGATGAGGAGACTGAGGCACAGAGCCCAAGACGACACAGACGTAAGTACAGGCGTGGCATTTGAACCTGAGGTCCATGGCTCCCGGCCCTAGCTGGACAAGCCCACAAGCCCCCTGTTCTTTGGCTGCCAGCTCCCCTTGTCAGTCACCCAGAGGCCTCCTATGGGTGTCCTGGGACCTTAGCTCTTGATGGGTTCCTCCTCCTTTTTTCTTTCCCATCCTGAACTGCTGCTGGGATGCACACTTCATTCTAGAATTCCCACACCCCACTCTGGCTTCATCAGGGGCCTGGTTTCCTCTGGGTGGAGCTTTTACACGATACACACCTTATTCTTCTGCTAATAGTGACTACTTAGCAGAGCAGAGCTCCCACATTGTGTTAAGATAGCATCCTGGCACCCGGCCAATCTTACTGAAGACACCCCTTGCCCTGAGTGGAGAAGGGGTCAAGAGAAGGTGGACCCCATTCTCCCATGATGATAGCGATGACTCACATTTATTGAGCATTTCTGAAAGGAAGCCCCTGTCCCAGCTGCCTTGCCAATGTCATCTCATTCACAGCCTTGTGACAGGGGGATCACACCCGCCCTATATAGATAGGACATTGAGACAGGAAAGGTTAGGTGACTTACTCAAGCCTCCAAGCTATTAAACGGCAGAGCTAGCCCTTGAACCCAGGTCTTTAGGGGCTCATCAAAAGAAAAGCAGCTGAGTCACTTTTTAGGGGGAGAAAGTGTCACCCTGATGTCACCCCTGCTTTGTTACCTGGGCCCCAGGAGGTTCCCACACAGGTCTCAGCTTGTCTCACCCCCAGGCCCAGCCCCATTTCCTGCACTGCCCGTGGCTGACTGAGGCGACCAGTGTTCCTCAGGTGGGCCCTCTCATTTGGACACACTTTGTGCAGTCACCTCTGGGGTTGGGGACTGCATGGTGTCTGTGTGGTGGCTGTACCTTGAGTGATCAGATCTCAAGCCAGGAAGATGTTTTGCCCTCTCCTCAGAAGCCCCACACCAGGGGGAGGAATAGCTCTGTTCAGCTCCCGGGGTCACATCTGACCAGACCAAAGATGAGGCAAGGCCTCACAGGACCATCCAGGGATCTGGGCCACGTCTTCCCAAGACATTCATGATCACTAAAGGGTCTTCAAAAACTACCCACCAACATCTGTGTTCAAGAATGATAGGGGACATGGGGAGGAACCCCATTCAGGGATCCAGGGGTCTGCACTGGATTTAGGAGCAGCCCAGAAGAGCAGGGCAGGTGCCTAGAGGCCAATGACAGGTGGAAGCTAGAGTCTAAATATTTCAGATTCCTCCAACTTCTGGTGTGTGTGCTACACCTCTGCTACTCAAAGTGTGGTCCAGGGACCAGCAGCATCAACATCATTAGGAGATCCTTAAAACTGCAGAGCCTTGGGCCCTGCCCTGAACTTCAGGATCAGATTCTGCATAAATCACAGGACCTCAGGCAACCCAGGTGCATGGTTAAATTTGAGAAGCTGCCCCATACTATTCCCCAAAGGTCCCCAGAGGTACAAAGTCTCCATTGCCATCTCCATAGAAACCTGCTCCGTGCCATACCTTTTAAAGTTTTCCCATACTTTCATGTTTCTCAAATACCTACCCACCCTGCCACCAACTCAGGGCTTCCTGGGACCTTCCTCCCAGTTAAATTACATTGTCTCCAGGGTGCTTTTGGGAGAACAAAGCTAAAATCCATGGCCTCTTTGGGACAGAGAAGAGCTACTGCAAAGCCCCATGGACCCCTTCCAAGCTGTGCAAGGCTAAGCAATCAAAAAGGGGGACACGCTCATATTTTGTTCTCAACATTCCTTAGAGGAGGGGGTGAGAAAGTTCTCGTGGAGAGTTTGCAAAGGGGCTGGCATGCATCAATCCTTCCAGAAATGTCAGATGCTTCTCCTTCTGAAGCCCCCTCGGTCCTTTGGGCCCCATTAGTATCCATACATGCTGGTCAAGAGGAAAGAGGGCTTGGATCCAGCTGGGCCACCAATTGGCAGTGTGAGGGGTCTTTGATCTCATCTCTCGGGGCCTTAGTTTCTATATGGATGAAATGGAAATGCACATATCAACCTTACAGGGTTGTTTTGAAGAAGAAATCAGACAATGTACAGAAAGCACCTGGCAGTTAGACCCACATGCAGCGGGTACTCAGTAAATGTTTGTTGAAAGAAAAGTAGGAAATGGTTGGCGTTCAGAACAACATGGTGGGTGGGGGTTGTGGCACCTTGCCTAGCCCTGGGCAAACCCCCAGTATGATTCATCACTCCTAAATATCAAACTTGGGCCTGGCCCTCTACCCACTGGCACAACCCACTGTGTGTGTCCCCTGCCTGATCCTGAGCAAACAAGAAGAGTCAACAATCAGAAAGACCTGGCCTGCTGCAGCTCTGAATGAGGCTCAGCTCTGCCTTTCATGCCCAGCCAGGGAAGAGTATTATTCTATGAGCCCAAATCCCTTACTGTGGAAGGCCAACATGAACAACTGGGCCATGCTGTTTCTTGTGAGAGGAGTTTTGGGTAAGCTTCATCAGGGTCAGGGATTGTATGGGAGGGAAGCTGTGTTCCCAGGGGTATTTCCTACCACCCAAGGATGGGGGAAGAATCTCGTGGAAATGCAGAGCCGCTGCCTCAGAAGCAGACTTCAATATAGCATCAGCTGAGCGGGCCTCAGAGTCACCACAGAAAGCTGTTTTTTTCGCAAGAGACTACAAAACTGAAATAAGACCGGTGGTTTAGCTTTCTCTTACTGACAGATTAACAATTTATAGGTAGGTGTGCTGGTTCATGCCTGTAATTCCCAGCCACTTGGGAGGCTGAGGCAAAAGGATTGCAAATTTGAAGCCAGCCTTGGAAACTCAGCAAGACCCTATCTCAAAATAAAAAAAAATAGAAAAGAGCTGAGGATATAGCTCATTGGTAAAGTGTTTTCCCGGCCTATGCAAGGCCCTGAATCAATTCCCAATACTGGAAGAAAGAAACTCATTTTTGTTTTATTTTATTTGTAGTGAGATTTAACCCAGGGGCACTCAACCACTGAACTGTACCCCAACCCTTTTTTATGTTTTATTTTGAGATGAGGTCTTGCTAAGTTGCTTAGGGCCTCCCTAAGTTGCCAAGGCTGGCCTCAAACTTGCAATCCTCCTGCCTCAGCCTCCTCGGTTGCTAGGACTACAGGCGTGCATCACCACATCCGATGCAAAAACAAAAAAAGAAGGAAAGAATCTTTTTGACTCACAGTTTTCAAGGTTTCAGTCCATGGTCACTTGGCCCTATTACTTTGGGCCTGTGGCAGCACAGAACATCAGGGCAGGAGTACATGGTAGAGGAAGCCTGTTCATTCATGTCACGAGAGCTGGGAAGCAAAGACAGAGGGACAAGAAGGGGCCAAGCTCCCAAAATCCCCTTAAAGGACACTCCAGTCATCTAACTTCCTTCCACTAAGCTCCACTTCCTAAAGGTTTCACCACCTCCCTATATAACCACAAGCTGAAGCCAAAGTCTTGAGTATAAGGACTTTGGGGGACATTTCAGATCCAAAATAGAGGAGCTAGTGGTGTTTACATGCTGCTATAATTTTACAATAAGTCTTGTTATTTATCAACTTATTTTATCTTCATAACCACCTTGTAAAACAGCCTGGGAAATATTATACCCCATTTGATAGGTGAGGGAAACTGAGTTCTAGAGAGGCAAATAATTGGTATCAGCCATTGGCTAGAAGCCAAAAGATGGAGTCCTAGATCATGGATCCTAACCCTAGGAGTTCTCTGTCTGAAAATATAGGCTATTTAAAAGGCAAGAGAAAGAGAAACCCTGTTTTCATTTTTAAAGATATTTGTAAATTAAAGAGAAAGTCTATTTCTCACACCACTCTATTGCCATTTCTAGTGTTCTTTATTCCTTTTCATGTCCATCCGGGGTCATATTTCCATCTCATATCTTTTTCCTCCTGCCCAAAGGATGGCGTTTCACATTTCCTATCATGCAGGTTTTCTGCAGAGATTAATTCATTTAGCTTTTAGTCAGCTCTTGGCGGGTTTTGTTGTTGTTGTTGTTTGTTTTTGGTACCGGGAATTGAACCCAGGGGCGCTTATCCACTGAGCCACCTCCTCAGCCTTTTTTAATATTTTATTTAGAGTCAGAGTCTAGAGTTGCTTAGGGCCTCACAAAGTTGCTGAGGCTAGCTTTGAACTTGGGGTCATCTTGCCTCAACCTCCCCAGACACTGGGGTTACAGGTGTGTGCCATCGCGCTTGGCCAGCTTTTGGTTTTGAAAAATATTGTTGCTGGGTATACAATTCTAGGTTGATAGGCTTTTTCTTTTAAAGTATTTAAAAGCATGTCTCACTGTCCTCCAAGTTACATTAATTCTGGTGGGAAATCCACAGTCATACTGACTTTTGCTCCTCTGTATGGATAGTATACTTTGTTCCCCCCCCTGGCTATTTTTAAGATTTTCTCTTTATGGCTGAATGACTTTGAGGGTCATTTTCTTCATGTTTCTTATGCCTAGGTTTCACTGAGCTTTTTAAATCTGTGAGTTTATAGTTTTTTGTGGTTTTTTTTTTTTTTTTTTTTTGAGATTGGAAAACTTTTGACCAATATCTCCTTAAATATTTCTTCTATTCCCTCCAATCCTCTCTCAGGGACTCCAATTACATATACATTAAGCTGTGTGAAGTTGCTCCACAGCTCACTCATGTTTTGCTCATTTTTAAACTCATTTTTTTTCTTTTTTCTTTTGGATAGTTTCAATTGCTAAACCTTTAAGTTTATTAATATTTGATTCTACAATGTTGGACCTATTGTTAATCCCATACAGTGTGCACTCTCTCTCTCTCCTTCTTCCTCCTCCTCCTCTTCTTCTTCCCACTGGGGATTGGACCCGAGGATGCATTACTACTGCATCACATCCCAGTCCATTTTTATTTCTTATTTTGGACAGAAACTTGCCAAGTTTTGGAGGCTGACTTCAAACCTGTGATCCTCTTGTTTCACCCTCCCCAGATGCTGGTGTGGACCACACTGGCTTTTCCCAGTGTGCTTTTTTACTGTAATATTGTATTTCTCATCTCTAGTTTTTTTTTAATGTGGGTTTTTTTTTAATGTGTTCTGTGTCTCGAGCTTTCTTTTACCTCCTTGAACATATGAATTGCAGTTGTAACAACTAATTTAATGTCCTTGTCTGCTAGTAATATCATCTGTGCCATGCCTGTGCCTGTTTCTATTGACTGATTTTTCTCCTCATTTGTATTGGATTTTTCTGCTTCTTTGCTCTCCTGGCCTCTTTCTTCTTTCTTTCTTCTTTCTTTCTCTTCCTTTCTTTCTTTCTTTCCCTCTCTTCCTTCCTTCTTTCTCTCTCTTTCTTTCTTTTTTCTTTCTTTCTCCTTCCTTCCATCTTTTCTCCCTCCATCCCTCCCTCCCTCCCTTCCTTCCTTCCTTCCTTCCATGCTATGCTGTTGAGTGCTGAATATTTTTTATCCCTTTAAAATTCTTGAACTTTGTTCTGGAAATGAGTTAAATTGCTTAATCCTTTTGAGGCTTGCTTTTAAGCTTTGTTAGGTGGGACCAGAGCAGATTTTGGTCTAAGGCTATTTTTCCCCTCTTTATTGAAACAGTGCTCTTCTGAGGACTGTATGTATGCCCTGTGTGCTCCAGCACTTTTCTGTTCTGGATAGTGGGAGCATAAACTATTCCTGACCCTGAGGGAGCGACAGGAATCTATCAGCCTGCTTCTTTTGGTGATTCTTTCTCCAGCCTCACGTAGCATGCACAGGTCAGCACTCAATCCAGGGGAATCCTCTGCAAATCTTCAGTTTCTCACTTCATAACCTTCTCCTCTGCATACAGCTCTCTTCTCTCAGGTATTCTGCCTTGTGGATTCTGCCTGGGGCCTCTCAAATTCTCAATTCTATGTCCTCAGTTCAGGAAGACCATCAGGCCTTTTTTTGGGTTCTTCCTCTGGGTTGTGGCTTGGAAATTCTTTGCCTTAACTTGTTTCCCTTCTCTCAGAAATCTCCTCGATGGGCTTGGTGTTGTGTGCCTGTAATCTCAGTTTCTCCGAAGGCTGAAGCAGGAGGATTGCAAGTTCAAAGCCAGCCTCAGCAACTTAGAGAGGCCCTAAAAAGTTAGCAAGACCCTGCTTGTCTTTAAATAAAATAAAAATATATTTTTAAAAAGGCTGGGAATGTGGATCAGTGGTTAAGCACCCCTGAGCCCTGAGTTCAATCACTAGTGCCAAAAAGAAAAAAGAAAAAAAGAAACCACCTTCTCTATTACCTGTTGTTTGTTACTGAAAACGTGTGCCTGATGTTTTGTCCAGGATTTTAGTTGCTTAAGCAGGAAGAGAAATTCAATCCCTGTTACTCCACTATGGCATCATTTTTAATTAAGAAGTTCTATAGTGGTAATATATATATATATATAAAATTTACCATTTTCACTATTTTAAGGGTACAGTTCAGTAGCATTAAGTACATTCCCTTCATTATAGTTTTCAATGAAAAAAATACTTTTCTCTAACCATTATTAAGCACTTACTACGTGCTAAATGCTTAAGTAGATGTTATTGTTGCACCCATTTCATTGACAAGGAATGTGAAGCTTAGAATGTAACTTGCTCAAGGCCTCACAGTACGTGGTGGTACGGTCAGGACAGTCTACAAGCTGTGCTATGAACTTCACTGAGAAAAGAGCCTGGATCATGCTGCCTTCACCTGTCTGCAAGGGTTTCCACTGGAATGCTGTTTTTTGGCCTGAAGTGGAACTCTTAGAAATCATCCCTGGACCCAGGGCAGTAGGAGGCTATTCATCCAGACGTGAGTGGCAGAGTCTCTCCACCTGTAAGCCACGACAGGCCTGGGCCAGAGAAAGGCTCCATCTTTAAAGTATTGTGCAGGGCAGTGGTGCACCGGGGGTCTGTGCGCATGTGGTTCTGGTGGGACCCAGAGACCACAATTCACATTCAGCCACTTGGAGTTAAATGTCAGCTTCATTTGCATCGCTGGCTTATCTTAAATTACAATTACAAATCTTTGAAATCCCTATTTAACTTCTTACCAGCTCCAAACAGACACACTAGCAGCCATTGATCCAGCACATAAGGGACTTTTGGCTTGCAGGAGTCGATCCATTTTCCCTCTGTGAACAAAAACAAGACTCTTGTCTCAGAAATATGCTGGCAGCCTCTTGGCAAAGGCCATGGGTCATTTACTTCTGGCCACAGAAGCACGTTCCTTTGTATGACTTTAGTTCGTGTCAGATGCACTTTAAGCATCACAAGTGGGTTCTTATTAGCACCTTCATACTAGTGACCTATCAAGCTTGGAACATTTTATTGATGCTCCTTTCGTAGACAGGAGTATCAAGGCCAAGGGATGTTCACTCTCTCACAGCCTCTCCCATTGAACTGGGGCAGTAAGGAGGCCACATACCTCTTCTCCCTTCTCCTGTCCTCATTCTCCTGTGAGTCTCTGCATATTTCAGAGGTGTGCTGCTCCTCCTATGGGATAAGAAACCCTCTCAGCCCTGCACAGTGCTGCTTTGATTCCTTCCTGTGTCTAGGAAACTGTATTAGTCAGCCTTTCGCTACTATAATGAAATACCTGGGGCAGCTAACTTAGTAAAGATAAAAGGATAATTTAACTCACAGTTTTGGTCCAGTTCTATTTAGGACCTTATGGCAAATGGTGGATGGAAAGGTCGGAGCTCGTGCTGGGAAAAGTGATCACATCTCAAGACGGGTAGCAGAGAGGCTAGGTGGGGCCAAACTCAAGCTTTTATAACAAGTTTCTCTGGGAAACTACTGAGGAGTCCCCCAAGAACTACCTTCTGAGGACATGGCCCTAGTGACCTAAAGACTTCACACCAGGCTCCACCTCCCAAAGGGTCCACCACCTCCCAACAGTGCTACTCAGGGATAAAGACTTTAAACACAAAGGACCCTTGGAGGACACTCAGGCCACACTCAACCCTGTAGCAGACATGGAGCCTGAACTACACGTGAATATGGCTTTCTGGCCCTTGTCACTGTCACTTCATTTTCAAACAGTTGCAGTTTGTGACCTCCAAGACCCCTGAGGGCTTTCCTGCAATGGGATACAAGGTGGAGCAGGCCACATTTTACCTCTCTCTCCCCGATATGGTTCACCATAAATCTTGGTCCCAAAGAGATTACAGGCAAGGAAATATCCATCCAATCATCAAAATTTTCCAGAGAGTTGAGTAAGAAAAATTCATTTGGTAAAATAATCATTATCCAAGAAGATCTGAGTATGGACATGTTGGGAAATGAACTCCTCTGGTGAACAGAGATTTGTGGCTGTCTTGGTGTTCTGGTGTGGCCTGGGACTCGAATCCTATCTTATCTGTGAAGAAAGAGAACCCAACATGCTTTGGAGCCATCCTGCCGGCCAGCAGCTCTTTCCTGAGAGTAGAGTGGAGGGGCTGCAGGTAGGACAGCCTCCCCTGTAGTCAGGAAAGGGAATCAATCAGGATATAGTGGCACTCCCAGAATACCCCACGCGTTCCGTCATGGCCAGCTTCAGGGGTGTGTGACCTGTATATTTGCAGAGGCCCCTTCTCAGAAGGGCCACCACTTGATTTAATGCATGATTGAAATTCTTCCTTTTCAAACAAGAGGCCCTGCACCAGGCCTTAAAATTATATAGCCAGTCCTGCCTGGAGTGGACCATTCCTGTACTCCTCTCCCTCCTCTGTATGACAAAAGCATTTTCAATAATAATCAGGAAAGGAAACAAAGGACAATGGCCAAAGGAGAAATGCAGACATTGGATTTCGTTTTCTTGAACTTTGTATATATAAGGAAAAATTTTAAAAAACAAAATGAAAGGGCTGGTGTTGCAGCTCAGTGGTAGAGTGCTTGCCTAGCACACAGGAGGCACCGGGTTCGATCCTTAGCACCATTTAAAAAAATTAAATAAAATAACTAACTAAATAAGTATAAAAAATAAAAAATATTTATTACAGCACCCGCCCCTCAAAAAAAGTGGAAGAGGACTCCACTATATATTGAATAATTTTTTATTTACTTAACAGTTTGAATTTGATCCCTTTGTTTATAGGCTGATTGCTTTAGTCTGTTTGGACTGCTTTAATAAAATACCACAGACTGGAGAGCTATAAACAATAAAAATCATTCCTCACAGTTCTAAAAGCTGATAAATTCAAGATCAAGGTGCTGGAGGTTTGGTGTCTGGTAAGGGCCCTCTTCCTGATTCTTAGATAGGGCCCTTTCACTGTGTCTTCAGTGGTGGGAGGGGCAAAGGAGCTCTCTCAGGCCTCTTTAACAAGGGCACTGATCTCATTCATAGGGGCCCCACCCTCATGACCAGCACCTCCAGAGGCCCTACCTCCTAATACCATCACCTTGAGAGTTAGGATTTTAACATATGAATTTTAGAGAGACACTGGCATTTGAACCCTAGCATGAAGAAAATATTTTATGAAAATAATTACCTAGTAATTAATAATTGCTCTGTAATGTTTTATTTTTTCTTGATGGGTTCTTTAGTTTTCAAACAAAGATGAACAAATTTCACTCTTCATGATTGTATTTTAGAATTCAGTCAAAATTTAGTAATTCGGGCATGAACTAAAATTTGTACTTTCAGAATAAAACTGCTACACCTCATGGTTTGTGCTTCATTTCATTTTGAATTTGGACATAAATAAAAAACTTCAAGTGATCCCACAGATGAGGTCATTCAAACTCCATGGTTTTATTGTTTCAATCACCATGCTGTCATTATTTATTTCAAATCATTGTTTATTTCAAATTTCTCTTTAAACACAACCATCTGTGGAACCAGGGTGGGTGGAGATGTGAACTGTGTCCCAAGTAAATTCAAATCATTTCAAGCCATCATGAACTTAATCTTGAAAAGACTCTGAGTGGCTACTCCACTAGTGGCCAGCACTGGAAGTGACCACATACCTGGAGTTCCCAGTGGAACTCCCAGATAGCCTGCAATTTATATTAGAGAATAGGTAATAGAAATGCATATATTTGGTCAATTGAAAACAATGCATTAATTTTAAGGTTATGTGTATCTTATTAAAACTCAAAATAACAAAAGCAATTGTTTAGTTCTTAGGCCAAAAATCTATGTTTTGAAGGAGTCTTTATCACAGGCAAAAAATTTCATAATATATTCTTCAGTGAAACCAATCAAGTTACAAAACACAATCGACCCTACGCCCTTTCTTCTTTTTAAAATAAGAATATGCATATTATTTATTAGTGCATGGCACCTACTTCCTGGCTAGAACATAAAATAAGTTTATGTCTTCTTTTATGTCCAAATTAAAATGATTCCAGACTCCCCACCTCAAAGATCACAGGAAATTCATTTTTCTTTCAGTTGCCATCCAAGGTCATCCTGGGAATGCTAGAGAATGCACAGCCATTCCACAAATTTGACCTGCTTACAGTCACTTCCTCCAGCAGCTCTTGCTTGGCTGTAATGCAGCTCTGAAGCCCTGTGGGTCACCTCCTGCTGTCTTGGGGAACAGCTCTCTTTGCCAGCTCACTTGCTCCTTAGCTACTTTAAATTCACCTAAATCCCAGCTCAGACATTTAAAAAAATTTTGCTGAAATCTTAGGGGTATTCTTGCTCAAAAAAGAAAAGAAAAGAAAAGAAAAAAGAGTCTAGTGCAGGGATTAACTTTGTGACTAAGGACTCTACATCTCTTGGGGACTCACAGGCCCAAAGTCAAGCTCACTCAAACTCTGTAGCATGGGAGGTGCCCTCAAAGCAGGGAACAGCCCAGCCCTGCTCCAGCCCTAATGAGACAAGTTGGCCCTTCCCCGCCAGAGAGCTGACCCTCACGCCCACCCGGGATGATTGAAAGAAGGAAGATCTATTTCCTTCAGGGGAAACACTCCACACCCAGAGAATACCCCTGGACAAACAAATACCATGTGCATAAGAATACCAGTGGTTGGAGCTGACATCTCTGACCTAGGGAAAGCAGAAACAGCAGTCATCAGCCATGATTCTTAGACTATCACAGGAATACCAACAGCCCAACCCAAATTTGTGTTTAGATAAAAACTTGTTTCTCCAACTCATGAGCACAGTCAGGGCAAAGAACAGCCCATTTCCTTTAGGAATCATGTCACTGTGTCAGACCAAACTACCCAGGTCATATTCATGGTGACCCTGCCATTTTCTCTCAGTATTGTAAGTAGGTCTTTCCTATTTGAGTAACTAAGCCTTTTTCTAAGAACAATAAAAGTCTGCTTCAAAGGAGAAATGATGTCTCCACCTCCAGACACTATGAGTTTTGACACATTTTAAATATTATTTCTCCCATTACAAACTTCCAGGTGTAAAGGAACATCCCAGCAGTCACCCTTGCAACCAGGCATGTACATGTATGCACATATGTGTGTCTAGTGCATGCAGTTGTGACCAGTAGCGTGTGCACGAAAACACACATGGTAGTTACCTTGAGGTGCTCAGATCGTGGGCAATGTTCGTTTTCTTCTGTTTATGTTTCAGGGTTGATTTTTGCTTGGATTTTAAGAATAATCTGAAAGTGAAAGAGGTATGAAACACACACATCAAGGTGAGCACTCGTGATTTTGGGTTTTTTTAGACACTTTGTGCTTTATTTCCTTGATTTACTTCCTAAACAACAAAGCCAAAAATGTCTGATTAATTAAGTTTTTCAGTTAATCACACTTTGTTAGGTATCTCTAGGTTTTACAGTAAGTGCCTGCAAACCAGCCTAATGCAAAATATCACATGGGATCTGCCTAATCACAGAGAAGGGCCCCACCACAGGGCATGATCGAAAAGCTAAGGCATTTATTTAAAACAACGTGTGTTGGAATCTAAAGACTTTGTTTTAAAAAGCATTCATTTTGGCAAACAATGAGTTGAATTTAGTGATATTTATTGAAAACTATACTAGAGTTTTAAAACCACAGAGATGCCTTGATTGACTTGTCCATAGCTCACTTTTTGGACTCAAATCTGATTTTTAAAACAATACTAACTTTAATTTTAAAACTCAACAGCAATTGTTTTTCTCTGCACTTGAGCAGTTTCCCATCTGTCAGGTGGCAAATGGGCTGGTGCTTTTTTAAAAGATTTTTTAAATTTCAAATTACCAAAGAAATACATATTCATTGATGAAAAGACAATAATCACAGAAGAACCCAAAGAAAAACACTCATCCAAAATCTCACCATGCTGTTCAT
Source organism: Geosciurus inauris (assembly GCA_004024805.1). NCBI lineage: Eukaryota > Metazoa > Chordata > Mammalia > Rodentia > Sciuridae > Geosciurus > Geosciurus inauris. The sequence goes on from PVHX01008006.1 coordinate 41,496, forward strand.
GAGAAAGCTGTTCATTTAATACAGGTACCTACAGCCTAACACACACAAACACTCCCACATAGACACATGTATGTGTCAGGGCACCTACCCAGATGCATTCTCATATATGTGATAATAAAATTGTCCCAGCCACACTACTTTGTAATCTGCAGGTTGTTACTTTGTAATATGTTGCAGAAATATATCTTTAGATGTTCTATTTAATATGTTTTTTTAAAAATATATTTATTTTACTTTTTATGTGGTGCTGAGGATCGAACCCAGTGCCTCCCGCGTGCTAGGCGAGCACGCTACCACTGCGCCACAATCCCAGCCCCCTATTTAATATGTTTTTTAACAGCTGTGTTGTGTTCCATCACATTGTTGGATATTTAAATGATTTCTAATTCTTTACTATCATAATGAATGCATCTATGTACATTTTTGTTACGTATCCTTGATATCCTTAAAACAATTTCCCTAAATAGAACTGCAAAAGCAAAGGAAATGTATATTTTCAATGTTTTTGATACATATCAACAAATATCCCTCTAAAGAGTTCTGATGTGCACTCCTTCCCACCAGATAAATGAGCTTTGGTTTTGTTTGTTTTCACATACATACCACAGTATCAGGTATGCCAATTGTTATGGTTTGGTTGTGAGGTATCCCCCAAAAGTTCACATGTGAGAAAATGCAAGAAGGTTCAGAGAAGATATGATTGGGTTATGATAGCCTTAACCCAATCAGTGAATTAGTTACCTGATGGGATTAAATGAGTGGTAGCCAAAGGCTGGGGGGTGTGGCTGGAAGAGGTGGGGCATTGGGGGCGTGGCTTTGGGGTATATATTTGTATCTGGAGAATGGAGATCTCTCTCTCTCTCTCTGCTTCTGATCATCACGTGAGCTGCTTCCCTCTGCCACACTCTTCCACCATGATTTTCTGCCTCACTTTGAGCCCCAAGGAATGGAGCCTGCTGTCTGTGGACTGAGACCTTTAAACTGTGTGCCCCTGAATAAACCTTTTCTCCTCTTCAAATGTGCTCATCAAGTCCTTTAGTCACAGCAGCAAAAAGGCTGACTAAAACACCCTAGTCGGCTGTCCACATCCCTAGTCCCCACATCTTCGGATTCAACCAACCATGTTCGAACATATTTGAAAAAGATTACTTCGGTATTGAGCATGCACAGACTTTTTCTTTTCATCATCCCCTGAAGAATCCAATATAACAATGATTTACATAACATTTACATTAGGTGTTACAAGTAACCTAGAGATGATTTAACGCATATGGGAGGATGTGTGTAGTATGCAGATACTATGTCATTTTATATAAGGAACTGGAGCATCTGTGGATTTTGGTAACCAAGCCAGGTCCTGGACCAAATCTCTGGTAGATATAAAGCGATGACTATATTTTAAAATGTCCTTGGCTAATGGGCTGAAGCATTAATATGTTAAGATGTAATTCTGATTCACTGGCTGTAGAAAGGGATTATAACAGCACCCAAAGGTTGAGGCAGTAGCCTGCATCTGGCTTGCTCCCTGCTGCTTGAAGCTGCGTCCCCGTTCATCTTGCTGTATCACTGTATGAATAGCAGCAATGTTAGGCACAGCCCAAGCTCTTTAACAACAAAGATATACGTGTGTGAGTGAGTGGGTGTACACACATATATCCCAATTTTGCTAAAATACTTATGTGTTGGCATACACACACTCATATATACCTGTCACCCATCCCCAAAGATAAACTCTTATAAATCAAAGTGTTAACAATGGTGATCTTGGAGAGGGGGGATCATAGAAGTTTTTCATTTTCTTCCTTGTGTTTTCATATTTTCAGGTGTTTTTATATTTTCTACAGTGATCACCTATTGCTGTTGAAACCAGACCCCCCCAAAATGTGATTTTTTTCTTTTTTTCCTTTTAAAATACATTTTATTTTATTGTGCATATTTGAGATTTGCACATGGTGTTATGGATACATACAGATGGTGGTGATTTTTTTTCTCTAAACAAAAGTCACTCTGGTGTTCTAAACAACAGCTTGGCACCTGCTATTGTCCACACTTTGTGCTCACTTGCTTGGTCTGTGAGGCCCTCAGGTTTGGGAAACCAGTGTGCCTTTTTGTCAGTCATCAGAAGATCTAAATACTGGAACTAGCCTGCAACCAAGAAGTAAATTTCTAGGTACAAGTTTCCTCATCTCTAAATAAGAAATTAAGAACAGGCTAAGGTTCAACTCAAAAATCAACTCCACCAGAGTAAGGCATTACACTAAGAACATTTTGGAAGCTTAGTCCAGAACTGAATCTGAATGGTTGGAAAGATGTCTATGATTGACTAGTAATGTCTACCACAAGAAGAAATGCAGCAATTGACTACTAATGTCTGTTACAGGAACAGAAATCCTCTGATCATGTGCCAGGCCTGCATATCCTTTCTAGTGTCCTTTCCTGATTTTATTTTATACTTTCTTAGGTTTCTTCATGTATCTTGCTTTTCCATATTGCATTTCTACTTTCTAAATGTTTTTCTTTTAAAAGATTATCAAGTTTTAATTTGATACCCAAATTAACTTTAATAAATATTTGTGCTAAGAAATGTAAAGATAAATAAGATTTGGTCCTTTCCTCTGAGAAACTCCCAATCTAGCTGGTGCTAAAGTAGGGAGTCCAGAATTACCTTCCACCAAAAGATTTTCTTTCTTTTTTTTTTTTTTTTTTTTTTAGGTACCAGGGATTGAACTCAGGGGCACTTGACCACTGAGCCACATCCCCAGCCCTATTTTGTGTTTTATGTAGAGACAGGGTCTCACTGAGTTGCTCAGTGCCTCGCTGTTGCTGAGGCTGGCTTTGAACTCGCGATTCTCCTGTCTCAGCTTCCCAAAGTGCAGGGATTACACACGTGCGCCACCACGCCTGGCCAAAAGATTTTCTTAAGTCAAAAGAATTCAGTCTAATGATGGCTAAGGGGCCTACTGTCCCCTTTCGTGAAGAAAGACAGGGCTGCAGAGACCCAGGACACTGAAAAGAAAGGCCACCATACAGGTAGAAAGGGACACCACTAAGTCCCAAACTGACTCTGCCCATCCTTTCTTGGGGCCTGTTTTTCACCTGTCTCTACTTGCCTGAATGTGACCTGGTGAGGAGATTGCTGGTTGTGTGTTGGGATGTGCCTCGCTGGTAAGAGATGAGCGTGGGAGCCAGACAGTTGGGAGTGGGGGACAGGGTGAATTGGGGGCAGCAGGGTCCTTTCCATGTGCGGTAACTGGTGTTGGGCCTAGAGGGCCTTGACGCAGGGACGTATGCCCTCTCTGAAGGTGTTAGAAGAGAGGAGCAGAATGCAGAGCTTTCATTGGGAGGTTGGCTTTGGTTTGACACCCTGGGTGCTTTTGTGCTTTGGTGATGTTTGTGGTCCCTAGTTTGTATCCCTGGCAGGGGGATGAACTTTTCACTCAACAGAGGGCAGGAATTCCTGACTTATCAAGGCCTCTGGAAGCAGACTAACACCAAGGGTAACTGTTTAATGGAACAGAGTTTTCTTTTGGGTTGATGAAAACGTTTTAGAATTAGATAGAGGTGGTGATCACACAATATCTTGAATGTACTCAGTGTCACCAAATTATTCACTTCAAATGGCTCATTTTATGTTATGTGAATTTCACCTCAATAAAAAATTAAAATTAAAAAAATAGATTATTGAGTAGGGAGAAAATGAGCCATGTACAAATGGGGGTGCTGGATTTCAGAAACTGCCTTCCTTCCAGTCTCTCCTGGGAGGATGAGGCTCCTCCTCTGGATCTGGGTGGCGAAGGATTTACCATGCCAGAGGCCCAGGCTACAACAGGAGAGAGGTCCCAGTGCCCCTTCCCAAGTGCTGAACCCACCTGAGGCCTTGATGCTGCAGTCTCTCCACCCTGTGAAACTTGCCACCCACTGTCCCAGACCTTCTGACCCCTGCTACAAAAGGTACTCCCCGTTACAGCTTACAGTGCCGTGTTTGTCCTTTGTCTCAGCCCCCACTCTAGAGCACATTCACTTCTCACTAGCTTACACATACGGGCTTATTTATTGGTGTGCATGTCATAAATAAGATCAAAATATGATGAAATTTAAAATACAATGCATATATTTATTTCTTTATAATGTATTATTTTTATAAAACACAAATATATTTATAAAAATGTATACAATTAAAACATAATAAAAATGAATAAGCATTATCGGCCACATTGTAATCTTCCCACATAACAATTTATAGATACAAGCATCATTCCCACTGAAGGCAGAGTCGTGGAAAAGCTTATGGGTAATAAATGGGGCTTTTGGCCAGCGAGCATTGAGCCCCTAATCCTCCCCTATCACCTACTAACTGAGAATTGATGGAACCATTTCTAACCCCTAGGGCAGTGGGCTTAGCCTTAGTTGCCCATGGGAATCTCCTGAGGACTTAAAAAATAAAATACGAGCGTCCAGGTGATTGGAATCCACAGTCAAGGCTGAGCACCGCTGGTGGGAGCTTCTTAGCATCTCTAACCTGCATGGCTCCCGTTTTTCATACCCTCAATAAAGTCCCATCTCCTCCTCCTTCTCCCATCAGTTCTCCTTACTGACGAAAGAAGAGACGTCAGGATCCAAAGACCTCCCAGGCTCACAGGCTCCAGACATACAGAGAAATGAGGGTGTGTTTCCTCTTTAGAAAGGGGCCCATGGGAGTTCATCTGACCCTGTTGCATGGATTCTTAGTGACTCTCCGTGGAGACGTCCCAGGACTGAGGCCTGCCGGGCGTGCGGTTGACAGCTCACTCTGTTTCCAGCCCTTTTATGGATAAGGTAAAGGGGAAGGGAGACATGGAAATAGTTGTTCTGTGATAAGTCATGGGATAGAGAGAGAGAGCTTTAAAAGTTGGAGATGTTTTAAAACTGGTTCTAATAAATTACACCACTATCTTTCTAAACTCTCCAATATTAGAGTTCTTTCAGATACTCTGAAAATGAAGTTCTCTGCTCTTGTCCAAGATGTCTTTCTTTATTCAGTTTCCTTTCCAAAAACATTGCCATGGATACCCCCTGTCAAGGAGCACAGGGGTGAGCATGAAAGGGAAGGAAGGTCTTTGGGTCCTGCATCTTTTCTTATGTCAGTAAGGAGAGCTGATGGGAGAGGAAGGAGATGGGACTATATTGAGGGTAGGAAAAACAGGAGCCATGCAGGTTACAGATTGTCCACATCACGGAGGGGCAGGGATGAGGAAGCTGGAAAGTCATGTGATACACAAGGTTTTCCTGCCCTCTGAAGAATGGAGATAGGTTTGACATACATGACACCTGAGTCCCCATTCAGTTCCACTATTCTGGGAAATGGTAAGTTTGAGAAGTAAGTCACTAATTGGCTTCTGGGAGGGAGAAGAAAGGAGACTTCTCCTGAAAGAAGAATGCCTGGAAAAGTTTGGAGAAGGGACAGAGGAGATCAGATGGTACTTAGGGAAACAAGGGGACCTCAGGACAGAGTTCAACCTGATACTTGGGCAGCTCTGTCCCCATTTCTCCCTGTGACCCAGAGGCTGCCGCTCAGACTATGAGGCAGAAAATGGTGGGGTACCAGCTTCCTCCTCTTAGCTTCACAGGGAGGTGCTGTTACCATGGCAACGGCTGGGCAGTGTGATGCCTTTGTGCGGTCGCCTCCTCCTTTTTGTTCTCATCTCAACTACAGGTACTACCTCTGGGGTTATAAGAAAGCGCCCAAGTAGGGGATTTCTGAGCTCGTTTGACTCACCTCAGGAGCAAATCTCTTTTTCCCCTACCAATCCTTCTATCCTGCAAGGGATTCCATTTCCTGATTATTGTCTCTGAGGCTCTTGGTTCCTATTTCTTGAGGGAGGTAGAAACACAACCTTTGAAATATGAGATCCACAAAATGAGAACAGAATAAAGTTTGGTCTGTCCCTTTGTTCTGTCTCTGACCGAAGTAGCAGAGATGCTTTATGGGAGGAACACAGTAGTTGCCTCCAGTGAAGTCAATTTCTAAAGGTTAAGGATGTGAGCCTCTTTGACTTGCCCCCTAATAACTCATTCTGGCTTCATCATTCATGTGAGCTCCTCTCAGCCCTTTTGGAACTTATTTATTCTTTCAGCCTTTATTGGATTCCTAAAGGGAGAGACAACCCTGGAGACTAGAGGTGGAGCTGTGCCCCCTCCGTCAGTTCTGGACTCCAATAGGGAATTAATGTTCTCTGTAGAAAACTCTCTGTTGAGTTCTTCTCTTGGCTCTGTCACTAAAACGCTGTGACCCTGAGCAAAGTCCTTCAGTCTCTCTGAGTCTAGGTTTCCAAGTCTAGGAAACAGAAGCAGAAGCAACTGCCCACCCCCAGCTCATGGAGTGACTGCATTCTGAAGGCAGGGACTGTGTCCAATTCATCACTATATCTCCAGGGCACAACACTGTTCCTGGCACATGACAATAACTCTGTGCATGGCTGTTGAATGGAAAGGATAGAATTAGACAATATTAATGATGGTAATTCTGTACCAGTTGGAACTCTTAGTGGCAAGCAACAAATACCAACTCAAATTAACTGAGTAAACCCAGGGAGTTGCCTGCTCACAGGCTGGGAAGTCCAGGAGTAGAGCCGCTTTCAGCTGTGACCAGATGCCAAGGGAAAACATCAGGCAGCAAAAAAATAATTTCACTTGTTTGGGTCTCATACCTTGGCAGAGATGGACAGGGCATTTCCAAAGACACCTGGGTTTCAAATCCTGCCCAACCCTTCCGAGTTAGTTGAACTTGGGTTAGTCATTTTTTTTCTAAGCCCTGGTTTTCCACTCTCCAAAACAGGAATAGGAGTATTTACTCTGCATAGGGTATGCTATGGTCTGGATGGTGTGACCCTTCAAAATTCACAGGTCAAAATCATTACCCTACCAAGAGGGTGGTATTAGGAGGTGGGTGCCTTTGGTAGGTGATTAAATCGCAGAAGTGGGCCCGTTGTGAATCAGATTAGAGCTGCTAAAAAAAATAATAATAACAGGCTCAGGGGAGCTCATTTCCCCCTTTCATCACATGTGAACATAGAAGGCAACGTCTATGAACAGAAAGTGGGCCCCAACCAGACACCAAACCTACTGGTGTCTTGACCTCCCAGCCTAGAGAAACATGAGAAATAAATTTTTGTTGTTTATAAGTTGCCACATCTAAGGTGTTCTGCTATAGCATCCTGAAACAGGGTGGACAAAAACCCAAGTGAGGTAAGAATATGAAAAATTGTTACCAGCCTCAGAATGTCCCTTAGGTGTCAAGTGGGCAGCATGCATGTTATTGGTTTAAGTAAGCTGGAAAGCCTAACACGTTTCACAGGAGCTCACTCTAGGAAGAATGTTCAGGATACCTCTTTGTGTAAATCCATTCCTGTGCTGACACAGACCTGGTATTTATTAAGTTCTTTCCATGATTATTTCCTTTGATACACACTGAACTCAATACCATAGGTACTCCTATTGGTAGAAACAGTGGCTTTATGAGCTCAGTAACTTCACCAAGGAGTAGAGCTCTCACTGAGCCATGTGTGGTGACCTAGAGGCTGCCCCTGAGCTGCAGTTTTCCTCACCTGTCATGGCATGCTAGGACTGGAGGAGACTCAGCTTGCAGAGCCCAACTACTCCCTCTCACTGAGATCAAATGGATCCGGAATTTAATCCCAGCTTTTTGACTTCTGCTCTATATCTGCTGGCACTGCTAAGAGGAAGTCACAGAAGTATAAACCGAAGGAATGTGTCTCGGTCCATTTTGTGTTGCTATAATAGAATACCTGAGCCTGGGAAATTTATAATGAACAGACATGTATTCATTTTTATGGTGCTGGAAGCTAGGAAAGTCCAAGATGGAGGGGCTGCATTTGGTGAAGGCCTTTTACTGTGTCATTCCATGGTGGAAGGTGGAAGGACAAGGAATCATGAGAGAAAGGGCAAGAGATCAAAGGCGGGGCTGGACTCAGCCTTGTAACAGTGCACTCCGGAGATACATAATCTACTCCTGTGATCACCACACTAACGCATTCCTGAAGACAGAACCTAGTGACCCAATCATCTCTCCTTAGGCCCCACCTCCCAATGGTATTGCTTTGGGCATTAAGTTTTTAACACAGGAACTTTGGGGGACACATCAAACCACTGGGAGATATGTTAAAGGGGAGCTCACAGAATTGTTGAAGAAGCTAGATGGCTGACTGAGGCATGACACAGGAGCACCTCAGTCCTACTACAGAACTGGCTTAGAGGACAACCCTTTACCACTGCTGAGCACCATGCCCAAGAGGGGTACCACTGATCACCAGCATAGACAATACCCAGCCCCAGGCGCCACCGCCCCTTATCACCATCTTGCTGGGTCTTCTACTCTCTTTGCTTCTTCCCGTTGCCTGGATGTGAAGTCTGGTTAGGTGCATCTGATGAGCAGAGCTGATGCCATGTACCCATGTCCTAGCTGCAAGGAAGGCTGGGAAAGGCTGTCAATCTCAGCATTTAGAGTCAGAAGCAATGATACTGCCCACCTGCAGATATTCAAAACAGTGGTGAGTGTTCCCAACCCTGGAAGGGGACTCAGGTGTTTGATGGCCAAAATGAATGTTCTTCAGAGACTGAACGAGAGTAAATGATCTCTCAGGAAACACTCTCTGCTCTCCTATACCCCCCTGAGAAGTCAAAAAACAAATGTCATGGGCTCCTGGCCTGCTTCTCGGTGTGTGTCCTCCACTGGGTTTTCTCAAGCCTGTTCTCAGCTCAGCTCCTCTGGGAGGCAAATCTGCAGACTCTATACCGGGTCTGATTCATGGGCATATGGTGCTGTGTCATGTTGTTGTAACATAAATAAAAATATTTCACATGGAACCTTAAGGGATGGAGGTTTCTGGAGCCCCCACGTTCTATCAGCTGCCTCAAGCTGTGAAGGGAAGGATGTGTCTGGTATCCAGACTGCCTTCGTGGGAAGATGCTGGAAAGCCTGCCTCTTCAGCTGCTTATTGGTGGTCTTTCTCCTCATGCCCTCTTCCTTTCCCAGCCCTAGCCCCAAGGCATTTGGGTTTGCCTTAGAAAAAGGCACAAGAGTCTCCAGGTTTTACAAAGAGGCTTCAGAATTGAGGTGTGAAGCTTCTAGGAATCTTGGAAGACAGAGAACACCTGAGATGGAGGAAGCTGCCTCTGTGGTGGGTCGTGGGCTCCTTTCCCACGACCAGCTGGTCTTTGGATTCTGCCATGGCACATCCCCTGGGTTGGCATGACGTCATAGTTTCCTACTCCTTTAAAGGAAAGGAGCTTTGGGCTCATCTGATTGGAATATTTTAAATAAAATTGCCTTGTGTAGCATTTGCGACTTGTCAGAGGTCTCCTTTGTCTGACATCTCATTTGGTGCTGCCCCAAACTCATGTGGGTGTCGTTAACGTCATTAATGGGCAAACAGCAGAGTGTGAAATGGCTGCCCCACCACGCGGCTGGTGGACGTTGCAAAGACCGAAGCTGATTGCCTGACTCCCAGAGTTATTCCAGACCCAAGAATTTGATTCAGAGACAACTTTAGGATCGGGACTTGCAAATGCTTATGAGGGTAATTAGGGACTGTATGGAGACTCAAGCTGAGAAAGAGAGGCTTTGAGAGTCAGGGAAACCCAAACTCTGACTTCACCTCCTTCCCAGCCAGCCTGCCCTTGTAAAATGGGCACAGTGACATCTGTGGAATAGGATAGTTTTAGCAATTTAAAAAAATAAAATATAAAAATGTTGAGCCCTGGAGCAGAAGCTTGGAGGCCTGTCGTATTTTTTTGTCTCTTCCCAGCTACACTGGACCCCTGTCCAGTCCCCGGGCTGACTCACCGGGCTGTCCCCGATACTAGAGATGTCTGTCACATGTCTCCTGCCTTGTGGGGACGGGCAGGTCAACCCCCTCATTAACCATGATGACTTAGATGAAGTGCCAGCCTGTAATCCTCAACATGTCACATTATTAGGACCTGATAGATTCCCTCAGTCTCAACCTGGGAAGCTCTCCTCAGAATAGCCAGATGACTGTCACTCATGCCAAGATTTTATAAGCAGCCATGGCCATCTTTATTTTTTCCAGTTTCTCATTTTCAGGGATTATTTATGCACACATCCTGCAAATATGGGTCCCCTGCGTTCCCAGGGTGGTAACTTGAATGACTGTCTCTCCTCCCTGCTCCCGCCCTTGGTTTTTGACTCTGTAATATCTCATTATATTCTAAAGAGCTACCCGCAACACAGGCACCACGGATGCAATTAAATCTGCTTCTGTAGCAACACTGCTCTTAAGCAAAATATATTGATCGCCAAAGCTTTGGACCCACTTTAATCAAGTAATCTAAACAGGGCTTAAGCTTCAAAAGCCGAGCGATGTGCCCGGCTTCAAAGCGCTTACTTATACACTGAATTAATTTATCTGAGATGTACTAATGCTCCTCGCAACCCTGTGGATTATAATGTTAGAGGTTGCAATCAGGACTCTGATAATATCCCCAAAGCCTGGCCTCTATTGATTGTCATGTAAAAAGGCACAAAGGAAAGGGGGGTGGAGGGGAGGAGGGAACAGGGGTATTTGGGTTGATTGGACAAGACAGAAACATCCCCATCCAGCCAGGGCCCTCCTGGGTGATGGGAGGACTCAGCTCCAGCTCTGCTCCCAGGGCTGGGCTGGGGCTAGGACTGGGAAGAGAAGGGTGTGGTGCAGAGGTACTAGTTAACAGGGGAAATTGCTTCGGGAAGCTCCCACTGTGACTCAGAGGTAAAAACTGGAGAGGAAAGGGTTGTGTGTGCTGCAGGGAGAGAGGGAAGCTGGACATCTGATTTGGAGGCCAAGCTGCCAGTCACCCTCTTGTCAATGGTTACCCTTCCCTTCAGTACCCAAGGTACTGCTTGCCCTTGACCTTAGTCACTGGCTTTTGAGTGGGGACCTATTCACCTCCCAGGTCTGGAGACTGTGGCCCTATTTTTCATTCACCTAGTGATTTATTGAGCACTTGTTATGGGCCAGACATTTTTCTAGGGCCTAGGGATACAGCAGTGAGCAGGATAGTCAAAAGTCCTTGGTCTCATGGACTTTGCTTCCTACTGGTGTGATGAGGAGGAAGACTGACATACAATTTACCTGTTTCTTTGGTTTGAATGCTCTGGATTAAATCTGATGGAAGGTGGAAATAGGGAACATGAGAGTGTTCAATTCTAAGGCCAGCAGGCCTCCCTGGGAAGGTGACGTTGGAACAAAGACCTGAAGTGAATGTGGAAGGGAGCCACACAGAGTGCTGAGGGAAGAGGAAGTACAAAGGCCCTTGTTTGGAATGTTTGAGGAACAAGGAGGCCCATATGACTGGGTCTGAGTAGGCAAGCGGAAGTCTAGGATGATATGAAGTCAGAGAGGCAATAAATACAAGACAAGGCCAAAGCTGCGCTCCCTTGGTCACAGTGATTGGTTCAGGGACAGGCTAGTGGCCTGAACATGAAGATATGAGCTGAGTGATTCACAGCCATCTCGGCACCACACAGGGCACAAGGACAAGCCCAGAACGGAGGGTGGTCCCCAGAGACAGGGACATGGCTTGAGTTCATGAATCCTACTGAGTCTGAAAACTTCATTAACCCTGGGTAGTTTTCACTTATGGGAGTCAAAAACTCCTCCTTTTTACCTAAACTATTTTGGATTTCTTAAGAAAATCAATACTGCCACCATAAAAGTCCTTCGGGAAGTGCACACAACCCAAGGTTGTCCTCCTGGAGTCCCAGCCTGGCTCTGCCCTCCTGCTAGAGTGGAGAGGTCCACAGAAGGCAGCACGTCTCCTAACCCAAGGCCTCACCTTTCACCCTCCCCTTTCCCCTGCTCTAAAATGCAACAGTGGGTGGTAGGATTCTGAACCCCCTTTCAAATTACTTTCTGCTCTCTCCCGGTCCATCTCCCCAAAATGGCCCAACCCTATTGGCCCTTTTCTTCTTGAAGCAGAAGGAGAGAGTACTGGCATTTATTTAAGGACCTATATGTGTCGGAGTTGACCTATGTTGCGTTTTCACATGTTGTATTTTGGCTCCTATAGGGGATGAGCATTAGCAGCTCTGATATGCATGCTACTGCTGCAATGGCGTCTAGCCAGCATCCGGTCTGGTGGATGGTGCCCATCCCTGCATGCTGCTAAGATTTTTAAATGCAACTCCTTGTACCCCCTGCTCTTTGAGATTCAAATTAAGTTGATTCAGATGCTGCCCCACATACTGTCACAGCCAGCTATGGCTCTTCCAATCCCTCTGGGGTCTTGTGGGAAGGAAGGGTGGTGGCTTATGTTTTCCTATTCTCTCCTGGTTTCCTGCTTCTCCAAATTACTGAAGGTTTTATTGCCTCCCCACTGCTGCTCTATCCCTGATCACGTGACCCCAGGATGGAACCACCAATCCATCACATATTATTAACATTATTATTTGTATGTAGAAGACTTTACTGAGGGTTCTGCATGTTGAAGGAGGGGATACATTCTAGTACCATATATAAGAAAAGAAGCTAAACCTCATGTGTCCCTCTGTTGACATGACTCTTCCCAACCAGAGGACTCCCTTTCTTGTGCCCTTCCTCCTCCTAGCCCAGTTGCTAAGCCCTCTCTCTTCCAAATCTCTTCCTCCCCCACTTTGCCTGGTCCCCTCTTTTCCTCTCTTCTTTCCCACTCAATTTTCAAGTACCTTTATAAAGAGCAAATGTGAATTCTCCAGCTCTGGGTTTATCTGAGGGCTTGTTAGTGTGTTTGTTTATCAGTGAGACCTTCCTTCAAATCACTCTGGGGAGCAGCGTGCAGGAAGCAGCCTGGCTTTGCACCTCAGTCCTTCCCTTCTGCAGCCACATCAGTCTCTCTTGGGGCAAGTCTGGATTCGTGATATATTCCTCAGTATTGTGCATGACTCCATCATATAAGAGGCCAAAACAACTGCCAGGGACCACCTTGGCTCCAAGAACCACGACTTTTCTCTTTATTGTATCCATCTTAATGATGAGAACTAGGATGCTTCATGAAGTTAGGTGGATAAATGACTTGCCCACTTCAGCCCAGCTAGTATCCAGGAGAAAAGGGATTTGAATCTAGGTATGGTGATGGCATATTGATGTCATTTCCACAGTAGCACAGTGAATTCAATAAAAATGCATCGTTGTGAATCCACATACATTCAGTGAACTTGCTTTATGTAAAAATACCAGGTTAGGAAGGTGCAGGGGTGAAAGAATGGAAAATAAGTAGTTCCCTTCCCAGAAGGAATTATTTTCATCACACAGGAAAATGGACAGGATGGCCCATAAATTCAGGACAGAAAGTTCAAGTAATATTCTGAAATATTACTTTTAATATATTACTTTTAATATTTCAGAATATTAATATTCTGAAATAAACCTTTTACCTGTCTATTAAGGAAGCAGCATAACAGTGACTATGAACTTGGACTCTGGTAACTCTAGGCAAGTTATTTCCCTGCCCTGCATCTCACTTCTTTTCAGCCAGAGAATGAAAATAACAGTGGTATCTCTTGCATAGGCTTGTTGTGAAGGTTAAATGGATTAACACACTTAGAACAATGCCTGGAATGTAGCAAACACTCAATAACTGTTAGCTCTTATATGAGTCACCTTTCTGGTACTGTAGCAAATGCCTGAAATAAATGAACTTATAAAGAAAAAGGTTTATTCTGACTCATAGTTTTGGAGGTTTCAGTCCATGACCCACTGGCCTTGTGGCCTGTTGGAGCCATCAGCTCCCAATAGCTCCCAGCTGTGGACCAAGACACACATGGGCCCTTGGAGACACTTTATCCAGAACACCATAGCTCTTTCTATTGATGTATGGAGTACTTGGCCAACAATTATTTTACCTGATTAATATCACTATTCCTGCTTGTCATGGGAGAATTATCAAGGGAGGAAATTCCTGTGTCTGAAGCACAGAGGTGAAGCAACCTCCTTCAGGTCCCAGAGTTACTTTGTGCCATAGAAAGGACCAGAACATGAGTCTTTAGATGCTGGTCCAGTATTGTTCTTACTGTATCCCAACTGGGAGCTAAACATGTACAGGAAATACTGCTAGGAAATCTATTTGTAGGAATCTTGGGTTTAATTTTGAGAGTGGTAGATAGTATTTAGGAATGGGTGATAAGGAAGAATGATGTGGCAAAAGTGCTAATAATCCACCAAAATCCATTCTCCTCATCTTCTATGGTGATAGGCTAGATGTGTGCTGCTGTTAGGGACTACATTTCCCAGTATCCCCTGTGTTCATGTTGGTGGCCATATTGAAAAGTTCTCATTAGGTATTGTGAAAGGAAGACAAATGAGTCACTCCTCAGCTGCATCTTAAGACCTGGGGTGTGTTGTTTCCACATTCTCTTCCCTTGCCTTGCGAAGAATTGACCAGATAGATCAACCAGTCAAAGGGCAGTGCATTTCAATCTACCTGTGTTGAAGAACTAGATTTCCATTTTACTTCAACCCTGTTCTATCCTGGACCAACTTTTAGTCTACAGCCTGTTCAATGATATGAGTGTCTTGGTCATGGGCTTGGATGTCACTGGAATGTCAAATTGTGGTACAAGTATAGGAAAGCTTACTCTCAATGTCACAACTCAACCCATGGTGGACTGTTACCAAGGAGTTTGTGGACTGGTACTTGTCTGCAGTCTGCTATATGGATCATGGCTTCAGGAGATACGGAGATGAGACAGAAGGTACCAGGGATCCTGAGGGTTACATGGAGCAGAGTGACTGCTGCCCTGGAATGGTCAAATCAGATGCTTACATAAGAGAAAATAAAAAGCCTCTTCTTCAACCACTGTACATTAGGATTGCTTTCTTAGGGAAGGAAAGCTTTACCCTAGTGAGAAGTGTTATTCCTTGTATTAATAAGATGAGCAGATTGCCAACCAAATGAAATGACCTCATGCTATAGCTCAAGCTGTAGATATGTTGACTTCATGTGCTGGGATGGTGCCACACCTCCACATAGCATTCCTGAGTATCCACTGCATGCTATACGCTGAAGCATGGTAAAGGCTACAGTTCCCTACTGGCAGATCCTGGCTGGATACCTTTTAATCAGCAAGGTAGGTTCTTGGTATGTCTTGGAAAGATTTATATCTAGGTAAATCCATGTTCTGAGCTCAAATGAAATCATAGATGTTAAAGTGCTTCAATAAAAAGAATGGTAAGCAACTTTGAGTTCATACAACAGAGCTGAGAAAAGATTGAGGTAAGGATTGATGTAAGGATCCCTATGAGGTCTAAGAGAACCTATTAAAGCAGTAATCAGAACCTAATGGTGAGAGAGACTGGAGTGCTCCTGATGCCTAGAGTCACAAATTCCCGCTGAGTGACCTTGGGTGAGTCAGGTGGCATCCTCTCCATAAAGAGGACTGTCGAGATGACATTGCAGGATTGGTGGGAAAGTCTTTGAGAAGGTACAGAAAAACCTGCATGCACCTGTGTGCCAGCCACAGCCTGGCAGGAAACAGATGGCACATTCAGACTCAGTGACTGAAAGAAAGCAAATAAAGAGACTGGGGCTGGGGTTGTGGCTCAGTGGTACAGCGCTTGCCTAACATGTGTGAGGCATTGGGTTCAACCCTCAGCACCACACAAAAAGAAATAAATAAAATAAAGGTACTGTGTTTGTCTACAACTGAAAATAAAAAAATTGAAAAAATGAATAAAGGAACTGTTTATACAGGTGTGGCAGGGGACAAGAGACTCACAGGGACAGTGCAATACCTGCATAGCAATGGTGGGTAGGGAGGGGGCATCACTTCTTAAAGTCTGAAGAGAGAAAAGATAGCAGATGTCAGAATCCAGAGTCCAAGCAACATCCAGGGGGCATGACAGAGGGTCACTCAATCGGGAATAGAGGCGGATGCTAAGATACAAGCCACCCCTGGCGGAGTCTCCATGGAGAGTGAGCTGGGGAATAAATGCACCCACCTCCCCCTCTGCCCTTCCTCCTAACTTCCGCCACTTCCCCCAAGGGCTAAACTCCAGAGGAAGGCTGGGGTTAAGTGAGCCCTGCAGGTAGGTCAGCATCAGGGTTCAGAGGAGGGTGGAAGGGAAGGAGAGAGGATCCAGTGGGGCCAGAGTGTCCCCGGTCCAGCATATTGAAGCTGATCAACTTTCAGGAGCACTTTGTTTCATTTTTTAAAAAAGAATTTCTAGTCTCTGGATGTAATTGCAAATGAGACAGCCACACGAGTCACCACTTAACTGAAGATTGGACCTCCCTCCAAAGGCAGGGAGGGCAGGTCTGTTCTCACCTGGAGCAGAGGACAAGCCAGTGGTTCTGTCTGTGCTGGCCTCTTGCCAGGCCCTTTTCCTCCTCTTTATTCCTCCTTCTCTTGTTGTCCTTGCCTAAGAAAGCACCATCTGGCCACAGCCCGCCTAAGGAAGGTATTGGTGGGTTGAGGACCTGGGGTCTGTCCCCTGCTGCCTTAAGAGATGATTAGTGGCTGCTTGTCGGCAGATGTAGCTCAGTGGCATTTTAATATCCAAATGTCCCTCCTGCTTCACGAGGGAGGCTGCGGACGATGGAAGGCGTTTCACACAGAGAGCTCTGATTGCCAAGGCAATAATTTCCTTCAACAGCCATTAAAACACTTCTGAATGTGTTTTTTAAAAAGAAAAAGATGAGAAAAGGTGGGGGGTAAAGGGGCTGACATCCTTCCCATTTCCTGGCACATAGCAATGTTCACAGGGTGAACTTTAACTAATCAGATGGGATGTTAATATCAGCTGTTCTCGGTCATTACTGCATTTTCAGCACTATCTCTCATCCTCAGCTTGGCCTTGGAGGAGTTTGGGGAGCAACTTAGAGGCTCATGAGGGGCTGCCCAGCTACCCCAGACCCTGAGATAAAGTAAAGGCAGAGCCCAGCTTTCCTTGGGGTGCTGCTCCCCGGTGTTCTGTGGTCCAAGAGAGGTACTGTCTCAAGTCCTTGAGAATAAATGAAGCTTCTAAGGCTCAGCTCCTTCCCTCTGCAGAGCAGCCAGGTCTCCAGCCAGGACCTGGTTCGCCCCCATGGTCCATTTATGAAAAGGTGGCCAAAATATGCTTGTGCCCGTATCCATTCACTCAGTAAACATATATGGAGGGTCTTCCATGTGCCAGGCACAGCTTCAGATGCTGGGGCGGCAGCAGGGCCAATCCACAGGATATTAACAGCTGCAGGACTCTGGAAACGACTCCCAGAACAGATGTGGGTCAAGCGGCTGGAATAGAGCCTGGAGGCCCGTGGTGGGCCAGCACTAGCCCTTTCTGGGAGTGGTTGGTCATCACGAGGCCTTGTTCAGGACAGTGACTGCTAATTGTTCTGGAAGCATTTCAGCCTCTTACCAATTGCTACACCGATGGACAAAGCAGGAGCCCCGCCCAAGCAGAACTCACCTTCCCCCAGCATGGAGGCCAGTCAGATTTTCTATCCTCATCATAGAGTTGCTTTAAAATCTGGCCACAATATAGGGATAGTGTCATTTTCTGTGCTAGACCTATGTGGACTGTTTGAAAAATGATGAGAGTAAAGTTGTGGGCCGCCAGGCACAGAGGCTGTTCCAGGGAACCCTCTGGTCTTCATGTAAAGCAAAGCTGAGTGACATCTGAGAGGCCCACCTGTTCCGGCTGGAGGTTCAGCTGGGCAGCTGGCACTGCAGGTCTCCCTGATTCCACAGGGAGAGTGAAGAAGGGATTGTCCACCTACACAGGGACACCGGGTAACTGGCTCAAGAAGGTGTGTGTTCTGCTCTCTCTCTCACGCCTTTCTGGGGGCCTCAGTGATGGCTATGGTGCATCTGGCCACCACTTCCGGTCATCGCTCACCTCAAAAAGGGACTTTGCCGGTGGATCTCTTTCTGGATAGGAGGCTGATTCTCACAGGTGCATCCAGAGACTCATGGCTTCTTACTCTGGAATATCAGTTATAAATTACAAGTCCAGTTTTGTCCTGAGAAAGGAAGAACTGTGACGTGGCCACTGTTAACATCCCTGGTCCATAAAGGAGGTTCAGCAAGCACTTTGTAGAGCTGTCTGTCACCTGTTGATCAACCCTGGCTCTCTGGTACCCTCGATTCTGAGGTTTGCTAATGCTACCAAGAGGGCAGAAGTCCAAAGAGATGAGAAGGGAATTCAGTTTATCATATACAAAGGTAGAAACAGCAGTGTTTGTTTTGGTTGTTTTGTTGTTTTTTGTTTTTGTTTTTGAAAAATTACCCTGTAATTTTCTGGGTACTCTTAGAAAAGTCTGTCAAGCATCGTCGTAAAGTCTGAATGTGATGACATGCCAGTAAAAAGAAAAACAAGTCGCAGAACAGCAAAGATCATGCATTTCCATGTGTATAAAAAGCAGGGTACATACAGAGGCATGGAAATCACACAAGGACTACGTGCACACACAACTGTAGAGAAAACACGAGAAGAATATACATTTTAGAGATGACCTTCAGATGTGAGAGGCAGAAAAAGTTTTCCCATCTTTGAGACAATGTGTATGATTGAAACTCATCAGATTTCTCTTTTTGCTTTACCTAGTAGGAAGCCCAGAATAAAGCTTGTATTCTCATTTTTAATCATTATTAAATAAAGCTTGTATTCTCAGTTTTAATAATGATAGGCTTATGCTTAGGTCAGTGTTTCTCAACTGGGTTAGATCACTTAGGCAGCTTTTAAAAACCCCAATGCCCGACTAAGTCAGACCAGACTAGACCAGACTAAATCAGAATCACCAGGGGCATGGGACCTAGACATCCTGATTTTAGATCCCCAAGTGATTCCAATATGCTACTGTGACTAAGAACCCCTGCTCCAGCCTGTGTATCTGACTATCCCTTGTTAAAAAAAAAAAGTCTGGTTTTTACTTATGTATAATATTTTAATTTGATTTTATATATTCTTATAAATTGCCTCAAGTCCTCTCTAGAACAAGGTATAATACATTCAAAAATGTAAATTTGTATTTAAACCACATAATATTCAGACCATAGCCAAGTGGGTTCAGCAGGGGAGAATATTCTCCATAGGTGGGCACCCAGAGGGGCAGGACAGAGGGACACTGAAATCCAGCCCTGCACCTGAACTGGAGGATGAGTCTGCCCAAAAGAAATTCTCCTGTCTCTAATTTGATGAAAGGTACTTTCTTGGATTGGTAGCCGCCCTGATAAATGCCCTATTTGTGGGTGGGAGCAGGGAATGTGAAGAATTCAGTCTGTACAAAATAAGTTCCCAGAAAGTGTCGATGTGTGCATGCTGACCATCTAGCAATGCTTGACCTGCCAACTAACACTTGTGTGTAGGTCCAGGGGCACCGAGAGAAGACAGATTTTGCTTCCTCCTCACAGGACTCTCTCCATCCCATTTGCTAAGATGGGGCCAATGGGAATCATTGCCTCCCATTGGAATTATGGTAACTGTTTCTGGGGTGGCCGCCGGGTGGGGCTAGTTGTGGGGTAGAGGAGCAGAGCAGCATTCTTTCTTTCCCACCCAGATCACTCCCTTTTGAATTTACACACTATTGATCTGCCCCCGTGCTCTCTGACCAGTCCAACACCCCTGTTCAAGTAGGACTGGGCAGGGTGGCTGGGAACTGATGGAGCCCCAGTGGAAAACTCTAACACTGATGTGGGCAGAGAAGTAGGAATCCGTGAGCAAAGCCTCGGGTGGAGGAGGCACAGAGAGTGGTGGGGACTGTGATGCCACGGACCACAGAGCATCTGGGGGAGGGGTGCAACCTCACACTAAAGGGGGCTTTAGGGGCGGGGGCAGGGAGAGCGAGGAGTTGGAGGATAATCCCCTGGACAATGTCTGGAGAAAAAAGATCCCTCAAAGGAGGGGATACCACCACAAATAGCCTCGCCCAAGGCCTCCGCCTCCACCTGGCTCAGGCAGAACTTTTAATGGAAACCTGGCCCACACCTGGCACAGGCAGGACCAGGCCAGGGTGTGTTGGCAAATAGCCCAACAGCTGTTAGGGAGGAGAATGAGGGCTCTTGTTAGCACTGGGGCCTTGGCCATCATGCTGCATAAGCCTGAGTCCCTCTTTGGATTAGGAGTGTCCCCTACCCCTGTGAAGGACAGCTCCCTCTTAGCATCTGGCTCATGGACAAGTCTTAAGCAGAAACTTCCAGAGGTACCTGAAAGAATGAAGGCTCACACTGATGGGAACAGAAGCTTCCAGAATCTGTGGAGCTGATGTGAGCCGGCTCACTGCCCAGGAGACTATACAAGAGAGCTTAAAAATAGCATTTTCTATAATTGCCTGAGTCTCTGGGTGTTTAGTAACCATGTCTGGCAGTCTATACCCAAGGCAGACTGGCTGTGGGGAAGCCATTGTTAAAATAAAATCATTAGCTTAATAGGCTTGATAAAAAGGGTGGTGAGATGGGAATTTCCTCTTGCAATATGTTCTCCACTCAAAACAATCCCTGAAACCAGTAGGCCATGTTAATTATTGACTAAAATACCTCACTATCACTCACTTTTCCCCCCTTATGGATCTAACAAATATTACATCTGCAAACAGCTTGAAGTCCCAGAATTGGCATTGTCAGATTGGCCTACATGTCATCTCGCTGTCAAGTGATTTCTTTTATCATTTTTTATGTTTTCTGGTGACTGCACGCATGCACACAGAGACTTGTGCACACACACCTGAGTACATACGTCGCACACGTCTTGCTACCTTCCGAGGTAAAGAAGTGGCAGCTGATGAACTGAAATCGTGGGTGGGTACAGACAGCACAGCAAGTGCTCAGCAGTGTCAACCTAGATCAGGCCAAGAATGACAAGTGTGTCCCGGCACAAAGGCATAGGATTAGGTGACCTCTGCTGCAGAAGACCATGAAAAGCCCTTGCAAGTCCTCCGGTGGTGGATTAAAGACAGCCACAAGTTCTTTGTCTCCCTGTGCCGGGACCTCTGCCAAGCCGTGGAGTTCATTTCTCCTTTCTCCTGTCCCGACTGGCCCTGGACTGCATGAGCCAAGTGAAGGTGGAGATGCAATGAGCCCGAGGCGTCAGTCGCCCTGGGTGGCTTTTCAATGATAGATTTATTATGGTTCTGGAGAGTGAGAAGTTCAAGATCCAGGACTTAGCAGATGAGATGTCTCACAAAGACCTGGTTCCTAGATGCTGCCTCTCTCTCCGTCCTCACCTGGAGGACAGGACCAGGCCTCTTTCTGGAGCCTATTTTACAAAGGAACTAATCACCTCCCAAAGGCTTCATCTCTCAAACTATCCTGGTGGGAATGAGGTTTCAACCTATGAACTCAGAGGGGTCACAACCATTCAGACTGTAGGACACAGCTCCACTTTCTGCTTTTGGAGAGCCCAGAACTGCCAGGTTAAGAAGTCCTGCTATCTTGTAGATATGCTGTGAGAAGGAAAGGACCCAAAACTCCATAGAAAGAGAGAGAGTCCAGCGTTCTAGAGCTGAGCACCCTGATGACCCTAGACTCAGCTGCCATCTGGCTGCAATCACACAAGAGACTGCAAAAAGGAGGAGCACAAGAGCCGCCTGGTCACCCCACAGAACTGTGAAGGAGAAAAACAATTGTCATTGTGCTACTCTGCTAAATTTTGGGGTGGTTTGTTATATGTAGAGAGCCATCCAAAACACTCTCTTATGAAAACAGAGAGCACTGTCACTCAGAGATGGTTTCCAGCTATTGATGCTCTGATGTCGGCTGCATCTTTTCTTGGTCTTCTGGGTGTTGTCTGCACTGTTAATGGAATTAGCAGCACCAAGAGGAGGCAAAGCCCTGGAGGAGAGGGTTCTTTTGCGAGGCTGCTGTCAGTTTGGATTAACTGGGTGGCATATCTCAGGGAGGACCATAAGTTTCTGGCATGGAAAGGTGCCACATTCTAGGCAAACAGGCCCGATGAGAGTCTAGGAAGACAGATGCTATATATAGTTTGGATCTTGAATGTGTCCATGTGTCAAAGGATGGGTCCCTAGGGCAGTACTACTGGGTGGTGGTGGAGCCTTTAGGAGGTGAGGCCTAGTGGGAGGTCCTTAGGTCACTGGGGCCATGACCTTGGAGAGGATTTATGGGACCCTACTGCTTCCTGTCTCTGTTTCCTGGCTGGAGATGGGAACATTTCACTCCTACAGGTGATCCCACTGTGATGTGCCACTATCTACTGCCCTCACTGGAACTAGCAAGTATAGGAGCTATGCCTTTGAACCTCCCTAACTGTGAGCTAAATAAGCCTTTTTTCTTTCTAAGTTGGTTGTCTCAGCTATTTTGTTTTAGTAACATGAAACTGACTAACACAACAGACTACTGTTTTGCTGACTTGACAACATCATTATTCTGGCCAGTGTCTCAAGACAGAATTAATTTTATTATCCTAATCCCAGTTCTTCCGAAGAGGAAAAAGGACCTATGGAACATATATGTAGGGCAGGGACTATGTGTCAAATATGGGACACTATATCTATATGTCTATGGAGATATTGGGTCATTTACTTCATTCTTGTTTGCTTGAAAGCTTTAATTTCTATTTACGGTTACCAATTTGAGCCTTGAATCTCAGGTCATATTTATCTTAATTTAGCCAAATTTTAATTCAAGATAGAAAGAAATATGTCAGAAACAATACAAGGAAAACTAGAGTGGGAAAATCCACTTACAGTATTGATTACTCTTGATAGAAGTAGAAATGTAGCCACATAAATATTTGAACAAGTACATTTTCTCCCTTCAAATATGAATGTGCCAAGAGGCATTTAAAATGTCCTTTCTCCTTGATTTTTTGATTCACATTTCACTCTGACATCTGGGTGGCCTCAACATAAGATCAGAGTAAATTGTTCCTCCTTATTTAATAAGTCAGGATTCACGACATCTGATGTATTTGAATACACCAAAAGCAGAGAGAGAGAGAGAGAGAGAGAGAGAGAAAGAGAAAGACTTTTAAGTACTTGGTTATTCTTGATCTATAGAGAAAATCAGCTCCTGTCACTCAGGAGGAACACAAAGGTGATTTGAAGGAATGTTCATAATAGGGACGACCTGTTGTTTTCTGTGTCTACTAAAAAAGATTTAAACTGCTGAGAGATGAAAGGACTTCTCATCCCTGAGACTTGTTAAGCACCAGAACCAGCCTGAATGATGATGAAATGCTCTTATGTATGAGTGTGTTTTCTAGAAGGACTTGGGCATGGTAGTATGGCAGGACGTCTCAGTGTTGTTATTTCTGCAACACTTATTAATGAGTCACAATTCATTCATTGAGAGGAGCTACAAAATAAACCTTGAGCTTGGTTCCAACACGATTAATATTGAAAGTCTTTTGCATTTTTCTAAGTTGCTGCAGCAATTGATAAGATATCATAAAATATATCTTAGAACCAAATTGACAATGCCCCTCCTTCAGGATCTCTTTAAGTGTTCTGCCTGTGATTGGTCTGAAATAAATATAAATACATAACATTTACACATATATGGAGGACAAATGGGGCAGGGATGTGAGAGATTGCCCCATTTAAGAAAAAAATTCTATCCCTCCACATTCTTGCCAAGGTTCACTAAGATGGAGTCCTTTCCTGTGTTACATGGGCACGTGGCTCTGTCCAATAGAACGTGAATGCCAGAGTTTTATCTGTGCACATATGGATTGGTTTCACACTTCTGTCCAGCACCATGAGAAGCATCTGTCCAAGGTTGAGGCTAATGTTTTAACTTGGTTCTTGAAAAAAGATACATATGGTGGGAATATGGCCATGGTCTCCAGAAGCCTAAAGCCAAGCTACCAGAGCCAGCTCACACATCTTTGAATGTGAGATAAACATCTGTTATTTTGTTGTTACAAGTCACTGAGATAGGGAGCCAATGTGTTATGGTTTGGATAGGAGGTTTCTCCCAAAGGCTCCTATTAATACAAGAAAATTCAGAGATTAAATGATTGGATTACAAGAGCTATCACCTAATCAGTCCATCCTAGTTTGAATGGATTGACTGGGTGGTAACTATAGGCAGATGGGGTGATGCTGGAGGAAGCAGGTCACTGGGACATGTCCTGGAATTGGTTCTTCTTGTGGCTTTCCTCCCCATTCTCTGTTTCCTTACCCTTGCATAACTAAGCTTGACCCTTTCTCCATGATGTACTACCTCACCTTGGGCCCAGACCAATGGAGTCAGCCATCTAGGAGTTGAGACCTCTGAAATTGTGAGCACAAAATAAACTTTTCCCCTTATAAGTTGTTTTGTTGGGTGTTTTGGTCACAGAAATGAAAAGCTAACTAAAACAGAAATTAGTACCTGGAAGTGATATCACTGCTGTGATTGACATGACCGTGTGATTCAAAAACCCTTGGAGCTGGTTGGCAAGAGGAATTTTGAAAGGGTTAGAAATGCAAACTGGAAAAACTTTAGAATGTTTGAAGTGGAAATTAATGGGCTATGCTGGTGGGAGCTCAGAAGACCAGAATGCCAATAGAACTTCAGACAGTGAAGATTGGGCTCATGAGATGTTATAGGAGGACTCCATTGGAAATTGGACTACAGATCATTTGTACAACATTCTGGAAAAGAATTTGTCTGAATTTTGTCCATGTCCTGAGATTTTCTGTGAGGCTACATTTAAACGTGATGGACTAATTAATCTGGTGGAGGAAATTAAGAGTCAGCACAACATTCAGTCAGTAGCATGGATATTGCTGATAGCTTTTAGTCAGGTTTACTATGAGAATTGTGAGCAAAAAGCAGAGTTGAGATATTTTTAAAATTTGCAGTTTGATCAGAAAAATGCATGCAATTTTGGGGCCAAGGAAGTTGTGCCTTTTGAAGAGATTATAGGATCTAAAGAGATGATAAGTACTTTGCATGTAGACAATAGGAGAAATGCCTTGAGGGCATCTCAGGAATTTATAAGACTATACCCTCTATAGGTTCCAGGGTACAGAAGAGAAAATTCCTTTGAGAGGAGATCATGGGAAAGCCCTGCTCCCATGGTGGGCCTAGGAAGTTGTTTCACCATGCTGAGCTATGCAGGTACTTAGAGGCTGCTGCAACTGTAATTCCAGGGGGCCCAGGTACTGTGTGAGCTGGCATCAGAACTTGGCATCATCCTTGTGGTTCTGGTTCTACAAGAATGAAGGATGTTGGACTTAGGGGTCATGGAGACTGTCATTGAAATTTTGAAGGGAGACCTATGAGGCCAGGCAAAGTGTAGCAGAGTCAGAGCCCCTGCAGACTGTCCTTGAGAGGATGATGCAGGAAGCTGTGAAGGGAAAGTGAAAGCTGGAATGGAGACTCCAGGAGCTAGTAGAGATACCAGTAATATGCACTGTCTGCTAAGGAAAGCTCTTGACTATAGAGACAGCCAGGCTAAAAGAGGGCCCATGTGCCCTGCAACTGGCAAGACCAAAGGGATGGAGATGCCAAGCCCTTTGGAGAGCACATCTCCCCCACCATGTGTCCTTGATACTGTTTGTAGAGTTATAGACAGAGTTGTAGGAACTGTTTGCCCAGCTGGGTTTCAGTCTTGCTTTGTCTCCATGCCTTCTTTCTATGCCCCCATTCCTCCCTTTCAGAATGAGAATTTTACACTTTGCTGCTGTATGTTGGATATCTGTAACTTGCCTTTAATTTTTACAGGGGCTCAGAGTTATGACATTTGAGTCTCTGAGGAGGCTTTGAACCTGAACTTTTGTACAATGCTAGAACTGTTTTTTTGATTTTTGTTTTTTTGGTACCAGGGATTATACTCAGGGGTGCTCGACCACTAAGCCACATCCCCAGCCCAATTTTGTGTGTGTGTGTGTGTTTTATGTAGAGACAGGGTTTCACTGAGTTGCTTAGCACCTCACTTTTGCTGAGGCTGGCTTTGAACTCACAATTCTCCTGTCTCAGCCTCTCCAAGTGCTGGGATTACAGGTGTGTGCTACTGCATCCGGTTTAGAACTGATAAGACTATGGGACTCTTGGAGATGAACTAAATGCATTTGCATCATGAGATGGACAGGAGCTTTTGGGTCAAGGGGTGGAATGATATGGTTTGGATATGAGGTATCCTCCAAAAGCTCCTGGTAATGCAGGAATATTCAGAGGCAAAATGATCAGATTATGAGAGCTATAACCAGATCGTTCCTTCCTAGTTTGGATGGACTGGATGGTAACCATAAGCAGGTGGGTTTTGACTGAAGGAGGTGGGCCACTGGAGGCATGCCTTGGATGGTATGCTTCCCTCTGGCCCCCTTCCTTTCTTTCTGTTTCCTGACCCTGGCATGAGCTGAGCAGCTTTCCCCCACTGTGCCCTTGTCCCATGATGTGCTATCTTCTTTCAGGCCTAGATCAGTTGAATCAGCCATCTATGGATTGAAATCTCTGAGACCCTAAGCCCCAAATAAATTTTTCTGCCTCTAAATTGTTCTTCTCAGGTGTTTTAGTCATAGTGATAAAAAGCTAAAACAGGGTGTTTATGACACAGCATTGACTCAGTTGCTGACCATTATAAGAGCTTAGAAATGATGTTTAAAATACATTTCGTTTTTCTATATCCCTATTTCCAATTTTTCCTCCACTAGTAGATAAAGCTGTCCACAAGAAATTCTTTTTATGATGAAGCCATAGAGGGAAGGAAGCTGGGACCCAGAGTGACCATGTGAAAGAAAGCTGCCCACCAAAGGAGAACACCCTCCTTAGAACATCCATTCATTGTTACCTGAGCAAGAAATAAACTCTCAGGTCAAGTGATGGAAATCTGGAGGCCTATTTGTTATAGCAGCTATATTAGCCTGATTAATAGAACATATGTTTAAAAAGTGGATTCAGTGCTTTCTGGCTCACACGTACACATAGGCAACATTTCAACTGGGTAGAATATGTCCTTTGTGTGGATTGAATTTTGAGTTCAATTTTCTTTTTTCCCCACCTGATAGGAAAGACTTTTTCCATGTGGGTCCTCCATTTCATAAATGATTGACAGGTGTGGTGGAACTGCTTGTTTTTTATATACTATTAATTCTGTTTGATTCTCCACTTTCATGAATTCTTATGGGTGATGCTGACATTTTCAGCATGAGGAATATTTTACACAAATAAGAGGTGCTCTCCTGGAACTTGAAACACATTTGCCTTGAATGAAATATCCTATTTACTCACATAAATCTAAAAAGCCATTTATGTGAGGGTGAAGGCCAACTTAAGAAACCTGATTTGGAAGGCCATGGGGAACTATTGAAGGTTCTCTGGTAGGGGAATATGACAGAAGTGTTTTAGGAAGATGAATCTGATAGTAGCCCACAGAAGAAATGGGAAATAAAATAGCTCAGAGGCATAGGGACCAACTGCTGCAAAAATCCAGCCATGAAATAA
The DNA here is from genome assembly GCA_004024805.1 of Geosciurus inauris. NCBI lineage: Eukaryota > Metazoa > Chordata > Mammalia > Rodentia > Sciuridae > Geosciurus > Geosciurus inauris. The sequence continues at coordinate 68,839 of PVHX01008006.1, forward strand.
AAAGGCCTGGTCTGGGACAGTGCCAGAGAGAAACAGGTGAGTAAGTAAAAGCTGAAGCACTGAATGAGCAACACCTGACCACTGTTTGCAGCTCATCGCCTGCTCTTACCAAACCTCTGGTGTTTACTCATTTTTACATCATCACTGTAAAAATAACAGAGGATTTTAAAGTTATAGTGTTGTATTTTTGAAGAAGTGCAGAAGAAAGAAGGAGTAATTGCTCCAATGATTAAAAATGAGACAAATGAATAATTTTCCAAAATCATTTTTAGTAGCTGACTATTGTCGAGAGAGGAAAGGATTGCATATCTTAATGGGATGTGAAAATTAAACATCTCTTTATGCTGGAAAAAGAAAAAAAATGGTCAAAGACTAGAAGACTAGCATGGGAAGAAAAAGAATGTCTTATGTGGTTCTTTGGAAGCATTGGAAAATAGCCTCTATGTTTTTCTGTTGTTCTGTGTTTTGCTGAAATAATACTCAGACGGCCACTGTCAAATTCTGGAATGTGCCGGTTGTGTGACTTTTGGCAGCTCAGTTAACTTGCTTGTGTTCTGGTTTCTCACCTATAAAATAGAGTTGAAAACAGTAATTCCTACACCATTAGGTTCTTGGGTATATTAAGTGAGGAAATTACATAAAGTACTCAACAGAGTGTCTGGTACAGATCAAGGGTTCTGTAAATGTTAGGTCTTTTTTTTGGTACTGGAGATTGAACTCAGGGGCACTCGACCACTGAGCCACATCCCCAGCCCTATTTTGTGTTTTATGTAGAGACAGGGTCTCACTGAGTTGCTTAGCACCTCGCTGTTGCTGAGGCTGGCTTTGAACTCGCGGTTCTCCTGTCTTAGTCTCCCTAAGTGCTGGGATTACAGGCTTGCACCACTGCACCGGGCAATTGTTAGGTCTTATCATTATTACCAAATTCCAAAAGCAAAGATCTGAGTGGAGAATGACATGTAAAATCAAACAACCTAGACTTTAGCAGGCAAAATGAGGTAGACATTTTTGTAGGACCGAGGTTAACAAACTGACACACAGGCCAAGTCCAGCCTCCCCACCATCTATATTTACAAATTATTTCACTGGAACATGCCTACATTCATTTGATTGTGTTTTGTCTATTTCTGTTTTGGTGCAACAATAATGGAGATGAGTAACATGACAGGCATCATCTGGCCTGAACAGCATAAAATATTTACTATGAATCAATGTTAGCTTTTTGTTGCTATGACAAAATACCTGAGGAAAATAACTGAAAGGGGGAAAGATTTATTTTGGCTCACAGTTTCAAAGATTTCAGTTCACAGTCAGCTGACTGCATTGTTCCTGGCCCTGAGGTGAGGTAGAATATTATGGCAGAAGGGTGTGGCAGAAGAAAGCTGCTCAGCTCATGGCAGCAGTTAAAGAGAGAAAGAGAGAGAAAGGAAGGGGCTGAGGCTTATCCCCAAGGACTTACTCCCTTCAACTAGGTCCTACCTCCTACCATTTCCACCCACTCTCAGTAATGCCATCAAATTATGAATACATCCATGAATTGATCCACTGATGAGATCGACCCCTCATGATCTAATCAGTCCCCCAAATCCCTACCTCTGAACATTGTTATATTGGGGACCACACCTCTAACACTTGAGCCTTTGGGGGACATTGCTGATTCAAACCATAATAGAATCACTGTATTAGTTTTCTAGAAACTGTGCAGCTTCAACAACAGTATCTATGGTCTCACAGTTCTGGAGGCTGGAAGTCTGGAATCAGGGTTGGTTCCTCTTGAGGCTGTGAAGGAGAATCTGTTCTGGCCTCTACCCTTGCTTCTGGTGGCTGCTGGCCATTTTTAGTTGTTCCTTGACTTATAAAGCGTCACCCTGATACCTGCTTCATCTTCACGTGGCACTCACCTTGTGTGTGGGTGTATCCAAATTTCTGCTTTTATCAGAACACCAGTTGTATTGGATTAGGGGCTCACCCTACTCCAGTATGGCCTCTTCCTAACTACATCTACAAATCTCCCTATTTTCAAAGGTCATATTCTAAGATACTGAGGATTAGGACTTCAACATATGAAACTTGGAGGGTTATACTCAAATCAAGTAACCTGCACTTTGCAGGAAAAAAAAGCTTGCCAACTCGTATTACGGGAAAATTGTACAGATTTGTCATTTATCTTATGGGTTGGATTTAACGGCAAGGTGCAGAAACTGAACTTGGCAAAGTTGTCTAAAGTCTTTCTGCTGGTCAGTGGAGTTGCTGAGTTCTGGGGCCAGGCAGAGGGACCCATTAGCCTCTGTGCTCACATAGGCAGACATGACGCTGAACAAGATGATACTATTCCCTGCTCAGAAACTTCCAGTGGCTTCCCTCCCACTTGAAGTAAACCCCAGCTCCTGGCCCACAAGGCCTACATGTGATCTGTCCCTGTTTTCCCTCTCTGACTTCACCTCCACCAGTCTTCTCTACCCACTGGGTTGCAGAAACAGGCCTGCTTTCTGTTCCTCAAACTTGTACACTCATGCCTACTTTGAGGCCATGCCTATCTCTTGCCTCCTCTGGAATACCCCTCTTGCTGGCATCTCACTTTCAGTATGGCCCCTCGCAGAGACTTTCATAACAACCTGCTGTGGCCACCTCCCTTGCCATTGTTCTCTCTTTATTTTCCTTCTTTCAGAACATTTGGATATGGTGTGAGTGCCTCCCCAAAGTTCCATGCACTGGAAGCTTGGTCCCCACCACGGCAGTGTTGAGGTGAACCTTTAAACATGGGGCCTGATGGAAGGTAATGGGGTCACAGAGTCACTCCCTTCAGAGAGGATTAACACTAGTCTTGTGGAATGGGTTAGTTCTCCAGAGAATGGGTTGTTATAAAGCAAGTTCAGCTGTTTTAGCTTTCTCTCTTCCTTCCTGTATCACCACTGGATCTTTCTCTCTTGCATGCACTCTTGTAATGAAGCAATCTGCCATGTTGTGATGCAGCCAGATTAGAGCCAAGCAAATGGCATGTTCTTATGCCTCCAAAGTGTGACCTAAATAAACTTCTTTTCCTTATAAAAGTACCCAGCCTTGGGTATTTCATTACAGCAGCTCAACATGAACTAATACAGCATTTCTATCTGATTTCTCTCTTTTACATGTTTGGATATTGTCAATCTCCCTGCTGGAATGCAAGCTTCATGAGAGAATAACTTGTCTTGCCCCCTAGAATATCTGCAGCATCTAGAACAATCCATAGATTTATTAGGAGCTCAAGAAATAGTTTTACTTAATGAAATGGCCAAGACAGGGCCTGATGATGAAAAACATTTAATGACTTACCCCCAAATAAACACTCTCTTCTCAGGGGAGTTTATTCAATGAAAGGTTTTCCCCCTGTGGTTACATTTGATTCAGAAAATTTTTTTTTCACAAGTATGACTAAATTTTTCCAATCTGTATTTCACATCAGACAACTAGACTCTGCTTAGGAATGTAAAGTTCCTAATCAAGGGGAATAAACAAATGTGCTTAAAATCTGTCTGGGGGAAACATAACTCTGGATTTTGGCCTGGTCTTCTCTGCTATTAGTTAGTTTCTCCTCTCTTAAAATTTGTATCTTCTTGGCAGCATCTATCATAGCATTTCATACTACTTCAAAATTCAGGAAATACTGAGTCCAAGACAAAAAGGGCATGTTTATGACATTGCTTGTGACTGAGAAGTCCAAAATATACTGTAACCACCTCTGGAAAGCCTTTCTTGAATCTCAGGTAGAATCGAATGATTTCTTTCTCTGCTCTGATAGCACTGCTGATTTGACTCTATAATCTCTCACGCCACTTATTCATAAGTGAATAAATTAAAATTACATTTAAAAAATCTGTAAGAATTGGGACAGGCTTCAGAAACCACCTAGGCAATGTTTCCCAAAATTCAGTCATTTCTATCCCCCATCCCGGTTTGTGGTACATTGTTCATTCTTATGTTTTCCTTTAAATCAATCTTTCTACTACTTAAATACATCTGTATTGTATGAAAAAATTGCATCACAGTCATGGCTTGCCAAAAGGAGGCGGTAACACACACTGTTTTAGTCAGCATTTTTGCCGCTGTGACTAAAAGGATCTGACCAGAACAATTGTAGAGGAGGAAAAGCTTATTTGGGGGCTCACAGTTTCACGGGTCTCAGTCCTTAGACAGCAGGCTCCATTCCTCGGGGCTCGAGGTGAGGCTGAACATCATGGAGGACGAGTGTGGTGGAGGCAAGTGGCTCACATGATGATCAGACAGCAGAGAGAGACTCCACTTGCTCATACAAATATATACCCTTTAGCCACACCCCCAATGCCAGACCTCCTCTGGCCACACACTCCACCTGCCTTCTGTCACCACTCAATTAACCCTATCAGGTGATTAATCCACGGATTGGCTCAAGGCAATCCAATCATTTCTCCTCTGAATCCTCTCTCATTGTCTTGCACGTGAGCTTTTGGGAGACACCTCACATCCAAATCATACCACCCACCCCTCCAAAAATGTGAAAGATAAATGATGTCCTAAAAATCTAGCTGGTGTGTGATGGGCTGACTGATATTCATATGTTGAAGCCTTCATTCCCAGTACCTCCGAATGTGACTGCATTTGGATATAGGACTGTTAAAGAGGTGACATTTTAAAGAGCTGGCATTAGGTGGCCCCTAATCCAAGAGATCTATTCTCTTCATTAGAAGAGGAGATTGGACACAGACCTGCAAAGGAAAGACACTATGAGGACACAGGGAGAACATGGTCATTCCAAAGCCAAGAAAAGATCTCTCAGAAGACACCTGGCAACACCTTGATCTTGGACTTCTGGCCTCCAGAACAATGAGGAAATACATTTACGTTGTTGGAACAACCCAGTCTGTGGTGTTTTATAAATGCAGCCTAACTAATACATTGGTCATCATTGCCTTCTGGAAAATGCTGAGCCCAAAATCATAGTTGAAAAATTAAACTATGAGAGCAATAGAAGCATACATACTTATTAGCACCAACAGATTTTCTGCCTGACAAAATCAGAAGAATGAGGTAGAATTTAAAAGGAATTAAACTTTTCCCTTTGAGCCTGATCTCAGCCAGGCTCAAATATACTATATTTTTAAAAATCTCCATGACTTAACACATTGAAAATTTATTTCTCACTCATGCTATGTGTTCTGTCCCATAGCGGGGACTTTCTTCCACCAGTCACTTAGGAGGCCAGGCTGATAAAGGTTGTGCCATCTTGGACCTGCGCCATCTGGAATGCAAGGCACCCCCTTGTCACCATGTGCAAGGAAGAGAATTTGGAAAGTTGTGCAGGGGCTTCCCATCATCCTAGATTGGAAGTGACACAGGTCATTTCTACTCACATTTCTTGGGTTAGAACTAGTCGCATGGCCTCCCCAAACATAAAGAGGGTAAGAGCTGTGAGTGAGCAAATGGATTCTTAGGGGTATGTTTCTGTCTCTTCCAGAAGATCTGATGTTGTTTAATGTCATAGTCCTGTACTTCTAAAAGCATCCTGAGTATGTATCAAAGATGCATGCCATGCTTTGGAGAAAAATGATCTAGGCCAATCTCTTAATTGCATAGCTAAGAATCCTGAAATGGACATTGTAAGTGCTTATTTGCTAATACGTACCCTCTGCCTAGTGCATCTATAGCCAGATCTCTCACCCCTTGAAGCTGAAACTTGGGCTCTTTCCACTCAATCCTCTGAGCTCAGAATGGAAGCAACCAGAACAATTTGGGGATGCCTATTTTTGGTATAAGAACCTTTCACTGTTCATTTCCAGTGAGATCATAACTGGGGAAATAGTCTAAAGGCCAATACTGATATTGAAGAACACCAGGGCAACTTGTTCCACTTAACATTTTATCCAGAACACGCAGAGACCTTTCCCACTCAGGTTGGAGGCAAATACATCTGAGGAATCCATGAAAAAAGTATGATTGCTCAGTGTTGTCTGGTTAGCATCCAATTATGTACAGTGTATTTATTTTAAATTTAGAAGACACACACAAGAGATTTCCAGGAACAAAATGAGAAGAAATTGGCAGTGCACTGAATGGAAAAAATTAATGACTTGAATTACACAGCCTGTGAATCGAAGCTGACAAGAAGGGAGAGAGAGGAAGAGGGGAGGTTGCAGTTATTCACACTGAGCTGTGCCCAAAGTCCTGAGCAGGGCTTGAAATGCGGTCACCCTCCACGCAGCTGTCACATCCTTTATCTTCATGGCGAGGCCCAGCTTTGCAGGTCACACGTGTGTCACAGTTTCAGGAGTATGAAAGCAAAGCCCCCAGATTGCAACTGCAAACTTCCTTGTAGGGAATGGGTTCAATGCTTCTGTTTAAACCTAATCACTTTGTCTTTACTGGGCAAGAGGAAAGAGGGTAGGGAGGAGGAGGCGTGGGGTCAAACAAGGACCGGGTCCTTGGGTGTCTCTCGCAATAGTCACAATGGCAGGAGTCAGTATTTATTGAGCTCCTGCTCTGCGTCAATGGCTAATATGTGCAAGGACTTTCCTTCATTTTGCCCCATTTATTCCTTAGGATTATCCCTAATGTTAGAGGTTGAGAAACTGAGGGATGAAAAGTTGATCACTTTGTCCCAGGTCATGTGTTATGGATTAAACTGTGTACCCTGAAAGTTTCTATGTTTAAGGGCTATCCTTCAGGACCCCAGAATATTGTCAAAACCTGGCTCTGGGATTGTTGGGAAATCCCAAGGTAAATATACAGTGTCTGCCTTAGAAGGATTTATAATTAAGTGGGGAGTTAAGACATTTAATGGCCACTTAACTGTGCTAACATATGACCCTGGTGTCAGCCATGATGTCTTATCCCCTTAAGATCTAAATAAGATTTGCTTCCAGTTCTCAGTCTATATTCCATGCAAGTCCAAGAACATCCCCAAGAGTTGTGAGAATTCCCTGAGGGATCCGTGCCCCATGGGATCCCCACTGCCTCTGCCTATAGATTAAGGACTATCTTATTCGTTTCCCCCTTAGGGACCCTGACACAGAGCTCAACCTCTTCCTGGATTCCTAACACAAGTTCCACTCAGATAAGACACGTGTATGCCCGTGGGAGGGTTCATCAAAGGTGTGTGGGGAAGGGGACACAGAGGACTTGCCTTGAACAACTCTAACAGCTTCAGACCAAATGTTCATGTCACAAAGTCTCCTGGCCACCCTGACACTGGGGATGCAATCACAGGGTGTCTCCGCCATATGGCATCCAACTTGATCTTGATTTCCTTTGTGCTTCTCACTGTTTTTCCTCACCCTCCACCCCTTGGATTATCTCCTGGGATCCTAACTCTTCACTCCCCTTTTTGCAACATGATTCCTCTCTCCCTTGTCTCTTCCCACACTCCCCTCCAGAGTCCCCCCTGCAGCTCCTAACTCACCAAAGGGCACGTGGGACCTCCTGGACTTCTGGAGGTTGATGGTTTACAGGATCCACATGTCAGTTACACGAAGCTGGGGCCTCCAGAGGCAGGAGAGGCTGATCCTAAAGATGCCATCTTGGGAGGAAGGGAGTAAACCTGGGCACCTGCCATGCTCAAGAGAGCAGGAACTCAGGTCTCCTGTCTCACCTCCACTCTGGTCTCTCGCTTTTCATCTATTTTATTTTTAATTGAGGTATAATATACATACAGAAAAAAAGCACTTGTTCAATGAATTCTCATAGCTAAATAGGCCTGTGTAACCAGCACCCAAACAAAGAAGCAGAGCAGGCCAGCACCCCTGGAAGCCACCCTTCCAGTCACTAGTTCCCACCAATAAAGTGAAGCATGATGCTGACTGCTGACTCTGCAGATTTGCTTTACCTGGTGTTTTGTCAACTTTGTGTTGCTATGACCAAATGACCTGACAAGAACAACTTGGCAGAGGAAAGGTTTACTTTGGCTCAGTCCATGGTCGGTTGACTCCATAGCTCTGGGCCCAAGGTGAAGTAGAACATCAAGACAGAAGGGCATGGTGGAGGAGAGCAGCTCAGGACATGGCCACCAGGAAGCAGACACACACACACACACACACACACAGAAAAATTCTGCTTACCAGGGCAAAATATAAACCCCAAATGCGTGCTCCCTACCCATGTCCTCCAGTCACACCCCACCTGCTTACAGTTACCGCTAGTTAACCCACTGTTACAGCTTTTGTAATATAATCATTTTACCTCTGAACATTTTTGCATTGTCTCACAGATGAACTTTTGGGGGACTCCTCATATCTAAAGCATAAATAGAGTTCCAAAGCCTATAATCCTTCATGTCCGACATCTTTTGCTCAACATTTTAATTGTGAAATGCATCCACATTTTGGGGTGTAGTTATAGATAGTTCATCTTGCAAGGTAAGGGCAAATTTAATTAGAATTAACTGACAACAGTAAGATTAACAAGAGAAAAAAAATACACAAATTTATTAATGTACAAGCAGGGGGGAGGATCATAGAAGTGTGATTACTTTGTAACCCAACAAGGCTCAGATGCTTACAGATACTTTTTCATACAGGACAGGGAGATGGAGAAAGTGCCCATTCTGAGGGGTAGTAAATTAATATTAGGGGAACAGATGCCCTCAGAGACAGACATCATTTTGTAAAATGATTCTTTTCAGAATTTGAATGAGATTGAGTGATGGACATTAACCTGTGACAAAGTCCATTCAAGTGTGGTTCTGTCCCTCAGTTTTCTTTTCTTTGATGCTATTTCAGGGTGGGGATGGTAGCCAATTTTGTGCTCTTTGGCAAGTCTGGTCTTAATACAGATAAAAGACTATCAGGGTAAAGCAGCATCTGCTGATCTTCAAGGACCTTTAATTTAAAATAATTTGCATACCAGGCTACCATATTTTGAGGTGAAATTTCTTGAGCACCTTCAATCCCCTTTATAGTTTTTACTATGCAAATATGCTACAATTTCTCTATTCCACTGTTGATGGACATTTGAGTTGCTTCCAGTTTGGGGCTTCAATGTGGTCCATGCCTCTGACCCAGATGTTGGGAAAGAGCCAGTCACCCTGAAGGAGAAGCTGAATACAAAAAAGAGTCATTCATTCCGTTCATTCATTCAGCAAACATTTGGGGAGTACCTACCATGTGCCAGGTGTGTGGACAGCATCAGCATAGGACAGTGTGCAAAGCTGATGTGTTCCAGCCCCCGTGGAGTAGTGGACTGTCTGTCGTAGAGATGGGGTGTACACAATTAGAACACAGCCAGATTGGAGCTCTGTCAGGGAGGAGGAGAATCCAGTGAAGTTTAGGACTGAAGCTTCAAGCAAAGAGGCTGTAGAGAGTGTGTTCAAGGCAGAAGGAACAGCCTGTGTAAAATTTGTAAAACTTGAAACTACCTGTTCCTGGGGCTACAGAAGGCAGTGAGTGAGACCAAGTTGCAGAGGAAAATAAGAGCTAGAGCTTAGTGGGCCAGAAAGCCATTTTAAAGACTTGCGACTTCTCTTGAGGATGAAGACTTTATCTGAATAGAAGAGTGACATGACCTGCTTGGCCTTTCCGAAGCCCTTCTGGCTGCAGTATGGGTGGAGGGAATGGGGCACACCTGGAGGCCAGGGGTCAGGGAGGGTGGTATGTGGGTAGAGGTGGTGCACCAGAGCATCCCACAGTCCTTCCTGCTGGTGTGGCCATCACAACACAGTCTCTGAGGTGACAATTTTCCCATGAACCAAGTCAAAGTGTCCTTTACAAGACACACTTGCTTACAGAATCCCACATTGATTTTTCCATTACCCTACTACACTATTTCATCTGATTCAGACTTGAACCCAAGTCTACCTAAATCTAAATCCCATGATCTTAGTACTGTGCTGTACCACAAATGGCTTTTTAAAGTCCTTTTGTCCCTAAAGGTTCACGTGCAGGAAGCTTGGTTCCCAGTAGGGGTAGTGCTCACATGTGTTCCAGAACAACCTAGTCTTGGTGCGTGATAACCAGCTCCAAGGTGCTCTGAGACCAAAGAAAGGGGCAGGCAGGTCTAGGATAGCACTGAGTGCAATTTGTTAAGGGGACTTACTGATAGAGATGTAGTCCTGGGTAGCAGCAAGAAGGGTTGGATCCCTGCAATTTGGGTCAGAAAGAGGGGTATTTATGTGGGTTAGGATGAAGATGGCTTCCTCCTAGCTGAAATATACCTGGTTTATCTTAAGCTAATATCAAAGAGTCAGGCTCATCTCTAGTTATAACGCTCCACACAACACTCTAATTGTTTCATCATTTTGAAGTTTGCTGGAAAACTATGCAGGAAAACTAACTAAGATTACTCTGGGGTAACCATGGGCAGTTATGTCAAACTGAATCTATACACGGTAGTAAAGCCTTTATAAGGTGAGGCCTAGTAGAAAGTGACTAGGGGGTTCCTTTCTCATGAATGGATTAATTCTGTCCTGTGAGATGGGTCAGATCATGTGGAAATGTATTAGATCTTATGAGAGCAGTTTATTACGAAGGTCACCCCACAAGCTTGACCTTTTCTGCATGAGGTCATTTTTTCTGTTTTTCCCTCATCAGGATGTCAGTGCTATGATATCTGGACCCCCCATCCATCAGAATCATAAGCCAACTAAACCTCTATAAATTACCCAGCCTAAGGTATTGTGTAATAGCAACACAAAACAGATTAAGACAGAAAGAGAGGAAATGGTAGGTGGAGTGAGGAGGGAGACCTTACCGTGCCCAGGGTTCTCTGTTCTCCCTACTCTGAATGTATTTTATGGAGAACAAACTTCTTCATAAAACAATTGCTCATAAAGTTGAAATTTCCTACATTCACAGCCTTATTATTTCCCCATATCATTTTTATCCTTTCACCTATGATTTAATTTTTCTGTCTAGCGACTCCACAGCAAGCTCCCATTAGCACCGAAAGCTGTCTGCCCACTCAGTTGAGCTTGACTCATGCACCATATGCGCCCCAGTTTATCCATGTGGCTCCAGGCACTCACATTTTCCTCAAGGTCCTATCCGGAGGCCTCTGGGATGCCGGCAATGGTATCCTGAATTCCCCTCCCAGCAGCGCCGCCGCCACCACCCGCTTTCCTGCTCCCAGCACTCAGCCTGCTATAATTAAACAAACAAGGTTATTTGTGACATCCTGGTTTACACATCAACAAGTTATTTTCTCTGATTTTGCTATGGATGGATTTGCTCTGCTTACATTAAACAAAAACAGCTCACCCAAAAATGCAGAATAAGCAAGGCAGAGGAAACGTGGCCCAGCAGCTGCCTCTCCCCAGGAGTCTTCCTTTCTCGACTCCTGGCCTCATGGGAGCTGAGCCAGGAGACTCCAGCACCGTGGCCAAAGGCCCCAAATCCCCCCAAATACTCACAGAAGGTCAAAACTTGGAAGAGAAGACTCCAGAAACACAACAAGATCAAGTGGGAATTTATTTTGGAGGATTTCAGATTAAACAGTTAGGAGAGAGTAGAAGTATAAATATGGGATTCCCTAAGAAACATGTCTTATGAAGGACACTTTGACTTTGTTCATGGAAAACTTGTCACCTTGTAGACTGTGTTGTGATGGCCACACCAGCAGGCAGGACTGGGGGGTGCTCTGGTGCACCACCTCTACCCACACACCACCCTCCCTGACCCCTGGCCTCCAGGTGTGCCCCATTCCCTCCACTCACACTGCAGCCAGAAGGGCTTCGGAAAGGCCAAGCAGGTCATGTCACTCTTCTATTCAGATAAAGTCTTCATCCTCAAGAGAAGTCGCAAGTCCTTAAAATGGCTTTCTGGCCTACTAAGCTCTAGCCTGCCTGCCTCCGCAGCTTGGTCTCACCCCCTGCCTATTCCTTCTCTAGGGTGCAAGTTCCCCTGAGGAAGTTACCTCTCACCCCCAGGACGCCTTCAGGTGGTTATTGAGTGTTGGGTGATCCAATCCCAGAAGGCGCAGGTGAGCTCTTCCCACCACTTCCAGCATAGACGTTCATCATCAAAGGCTCTAGAATGAAAAATGAAAGCAGCGAGCAAAGTTGTGGCATCTGAGAAGTAAGTCCCCACCAAAACACACCTGGCACCTCTCCCACCTGCCCCTCCTCCCTGTACCTGCCTTGATGTCCTTGATAGTTCTTTTAAGGAAGCAGTTCATTTGACTGGGTTAGGACCCTCTTTCCTTGAAGGAGCAACCCATTGGTTATAATGCGGGTGCAGAGCTCTTTCTCTGACCTTTGGACCTAAGAGAGGGGATTCAGGGCAAAGAGATGGGGACGGGACCACATCAAAACTTTCCTTACGATGGGAAGAGGTGGCCATCATGATCTCTTTCTCTATTAAAAAAAAGTTTAAAATTACATTGCAGGGCTGCCTCAGCATAAAGGTGAACACAAGACAGCCTCGATTCATGCTAATTATTATTTTTTACTCTGATTTTAAAATACATTAATATTAAAACATTTCCATGTTCCCTTAGGCACAATTCATCTGAGCGGGTAAGGAACATGCATTTTCTGCTAAAGTGGTATTTTTATAAAAACAAGAACCTGCATTGTATTTTTCATAAAGTTGTCTTTATTTAAATATAAGAAAGCTATTAATTCTGTTATTTTACTGCTTTATGGTTAAAATTAGTTTTCTTTTAGGAAAGAGTCATGAGAATTTGTGGTAATTTTTTATTTTTATCTTTTAGTGTATTGTTAATCTGATAGAATAAAAACAGCTCGCCCATCTGTTTTTGTCCCCTAAGGTTCCTCACTCATCTCTCTTTTTTTTTTTTTGTACTAGAGACACTCAGACCACTGAGCCACATCCCCAGCCCTATTTTGTGTTTTATGTAGAGACAGGGTCTCACTGAGTTGCTTAGTGCCTCACCCTTGCTGAGGCTGGCTATGAACTCATGATTCTCCTGTCTCAGCCTCCTTAAGTGCTGGGCTTACTGGCTTGCTCCACTGCGCCTGACTCTTCACTCACCTCTTTGAGGTGACTTGCCTCTGTTGAGCCACTCCTCCTCTACTCCCAGCATCAGCGGTGTGGGTGCGGATGACCACGCCCCCTGAAGATGGCCTGACCAATCTGTATAAGTCCTTCTCCCCAGCACTGTTGGTTCAAAGATGATGAGCACCTGATTCAAGACCGGCCAGAGGAAGACAAATCTGGAATGTTAGCTGGGCATGTGAGAAGGAGGCGCTTCCTTCCCACTACAATTCCTGGCTATAAAGGGAATTACAAATGTTCAGCTCCCAAAGGCCACTGAATGGAAAAGCCCTCCAAAAGCCCCTTTGTAAAGAAGAAAAACAGGAGAGAGGGAAGGAGGGAGGAAATAAGAGGGAGAGGAAAAGGGAGAGGGAGGAGGGGAAGGGAGGAAGGGAGAGAGAGAGGGAAAGAGAGGAGATCCTCTGATAGTTTCAGCTGGACATCTGGATCCTGTTATGCCTAAAGCCACGAACCTCTGGAATTTCTGTAAGCCAATAATAACTCACTTTTAAAAAATCACCCTTGGCTGAGGTTGTGGCTCAGTGGTAGAGCGCTTGCATGGCATGTGTGAGGCATTGGGTTTGATCCTCAGCACCACATAAAAATAAATAAATAAAATAAAGGTATTATGTGCATCTACAACTAAAAAAAAAATCACCCTTAAGTTTTTAAAAATTTAATTGTGGATTTTTGTCAATTGAAATTTAAAGAATTCTGTGCAATACAGTTGGTGACTCCAGAATTTTTAAAAATACGGTTTATAAAATATATATATATATGAAGTTTCAGAGATGATTACTGTATATCTAAGGAGGTTAAGGGAAGGATGTAAGGCTGTAACCAGGAACCCTGAAATAGTATTTCCACTTAAATGACCTGTTTTCTATAGCTTCCTTCCTCTTCCTTTGCCCTCCCCCATTACAAGTTCCTCATTAGCAACAGGCTTTCTTAAAAGACACTCTTCTGATCATCAGGAGCAGATAGGATTATCTTCTCCTACTGGGTCCCAGCTTGGGCTGTTTGATAACCTCCTCCAAAGAGGACAATCAGCAAACTCTGAACATCGCTGCCTTGACAGGACAGAGTCAAGGACAAACTCTGAGCAGCAGTTGTCAGTGTGGTCCCTGGACCACAGCATTGTCCTCGCCTGGAAACTTGTTAGAAATGCAAATTCTTGGGCCCCACTCCGGAGTCCCCAAGTCATAAACTCCTAGGGTGGGACCCAGCAACCTCTATTTTTCCAAACTCTGCAGGTAATTCTGATGTTTAGCAAAATCTGAGACCCCACTGGTATAGGGTGCCTTTCCTCTCTCTGGGTTACTAGAGGCACCAATGGGAGGTGATTCAAATCAAGTCCAGGTCACCTTTGCAGACACTCTGGGTATGTGCATTTATTTTGTCCTTAAAGGAGAGTAGGTAGAAGGGGTCAAACTGAGGGCAAAACTGGTTGCAGAATCTGGTTGCTTTCTGTTCTGCAGGAGCCAAGACCATGTATCCATCTTTAATTTCTAGAACATTGGAAGAGGCAAGAGTTTTGCCTGGAAGAAGGCAGCCAGTGAACACACCCTGTTGTTCTTCTCTCTCTCTCTCTTTTTTTTTGGTACCAGGGATTGCACTAGGGTCACTCGGCCACTGAGCCACATCCCCAGCCCTATTTTGTGTTTTATGTAGAGACAGGGTCTCACTGAGTTGCTTAGTGCTTTGCCGTTGCTGAGGCTGGCTTTGAACTTGCGATTCTCCTCTCTCAGCTTCCCTGTTGTTCTTCTCTTTACAGAATCCTGGGCTCCTCCTCTGTCATCTGCAGGTATGGATTCCACTGCAGAATAGAAGAGATGGGAAAAGCCCTCTGTTACGAGCGGTGATATTAATAATTACACGGAGGCAGATTGTCTTTAAATGCAAGCATATATTCAATCACACCAAATATAAACAATGCAAACAGTGTTGGGTGTGCTGGAGCACCCCAACTAGCATTCAGTGCACACTAATTAAGCACTATAAGCAAGTCACACTCTCCTAGGGCAACTAAACACTACCAGCAATTCAAACAATCCTAGGGTAACCACAAGCCCCAAAGTATCTCCAGTGCCACACAACTTCACTCAGCCAAAGAGCAGACATTGTCTTTGTCTAGTGGTTCTCTTCAGCCAATGGCTGGACGTCAGGAAATGGTGGAGTTGATCCACGGACAGACAGCAAGGCAGCCAGTCTCACTGATGTCCTTGGAACAAAAGCCCCCAATGTGGCAGCTTAAATACAGTTCCAAGTTGGTGGTGTAAGCTGGTGATTGGTTACACCCAATGAAAC
Source organism: Geosciurus inauris (assembly GCA_004024805.1). Taxonomy (NCBI): domain Eukaryota; kingdom Metazoa; phylum Chordata; class Mammalia; order Rodentia; family Sciuridae; genus Geosciurus; species Geosciurus inauris. The sequence continues at coordinate 84,081 of PVHX01008006.1, forward strand.
TCCATTGGTTATGTCTGGTGAGATGATGTAATTGCAACTGGACATATTCTTTGCGATGTCCGTGGAGCTGCGCTCCCTATCAATTGTAATCAGCCATTGCTCAGCAATGGCTAGTGGCCCTTGCAACCCCTTAATGATTGCAAGCAGGCATGACTAAGCATGTCAATGGCTGCTGTTCCTTATGGCCAGCAACTTAGTGAGTCCCAGCATGTCCAGGCATGTCTATGGCATATGCTTCTTACAATATACCAAATTCTCAACTCTGTTTTATTGCACGGATCTATCATTGCTGTAACAACATTACATTAGTATTATGGTTGGATCTAAGGTATCCCCCCAAAAGCTCCTTGTAATGCAGGAATGCCCAGAGGTGAAGTGATTGACTGTGAGAGCTGAAACCTAATCAGTACATTCTAGTTTGGTAACTAGGCAGGTGGAGCATTGCTGGAGGAGATGGGTCACTGGAGGTAGGAAGAAGGGTTCATCTTCTCTGTGTCCCCTTCTCCCTTTCCCTCTCTTTCTCTGTTTCATGGCCACCATGAATGGAGCTGTGCTCCTCTACCATGCCCTTCTGCCACAGTGTTCTGCCTCACCTTGAACTGAGCCATGGACTTGGCCAACCATGGACTAAACCTCTGAAGCTGTGAGTCAATATAAACTCTTCCTCCTCCAAGTTGTTCTGGTTGAGTATTTTGGTCACCGTGACGCAAAGATGAATAACACAACTAACTTAATTACTATTGTTTTAATAGTTTTTAATGTCTTTTTGAAAAAAGTCTGGGTTTTCTTGTGCATTTACTCTGCCACTGAAATTTAGAATCAGTTTGTTAAATTTCATAAAAATTGGTATTAAATTGATAGATTCATACGAAGGGATGGGTATCTGTATAATTTTGAGTACTTAATGTAAAAACAGAATGTCTCTTCATTTATTCAGTCTTCCTTAGTAAATATGTTTTAGAGATTTCCTTGTATAGGCCTTGCACATTTTTTGTTAGTTATTACTAGTTATTTTATAATATTTTCTATTATTCCTAAGAGAATATCTCCCAATATACTTTTTTCCATTGGTTTTTGCTAGAGTAAAGGGAAGATACTAATTTTTGTCTATTTCCTTTGTATCTTATTGGCTTCTGTTATTATTTCTAGGAGTTTTTCAGTTGATTTTCTTGGATTTTCTAAAATAGATTCTAGTATCCATATTATTTGTTTGCTTATATTTAGAAAACCAGATTCTGGCTTTATTAATCAAGTCTACTATTCTTTAATCTCTGATTTTATCTGTTTAAATTTCTTTTTTAGACTTTACTTGGATCTTTTTTGTTGTTCTGTTTTTCTGGCTTCTGAAGTCAAGTAACTTATTAATTTATTTGCAGTGATATTTTTGACAAATGCATTTGAAGCTATGAATTTTCCTCTGGACGTTGCTCTGACTGTATGTTGTAGATTTTACTATGTAGTGTTCCTATCTTTATTCATTGCTATGTTGCTACATTCAGTATTGACTTCTTCACCCCTGAGAGATTTTCAGAATATTTAAAATGTTCTAAGTGGTTATATTTCTTAGGTTTCCTTTGTTATTATTTCCAGCCACAATGGAAGAATATATCTTTATGAATTATTTGATCCTAGTTTATTTTGATGCCTTATATGTTTTAAAACTGTTATTAAGTGCAAAAAGGCTCAAGACCTATAATATTTTAGAGGATTGTACTTTTTAATTGATATCATCTTTTTAAAAATAAATTTATTGAAGTAAAAAAATTAATTTAAGGAAGAGCCTAAGAAAATACAGTTATGGCACTGAGAAGCTCCTCTTTATTTATTAACATGCAGTCATTATATGTATTAATGAGTACAATGTAGTATTTCAACACATGTATACAACATGCCCTGATCAAATCAGAGTAAGTAGCATTTCCTTCTTCTTGTCATTTATGTTATAGTTTGAATTTGAAATGTCCCCCCAAAGCTCATGTGTTTAAAGCATGGTCTCCAAGGCAGTAAGGTTCAGAGGTCTACCTTTGGACAATGATTGGGTTGTAAGGGCTCTGACCTCATCCATTGAAAACTGCTACTGAAAGATGGGATCTAGTTGGAAGAAGTAGGCAGGCCCTCGGAGGGGTTATCTTCTCCCCAACTCACTCACCCCATGCCTCTCCCTCCTTTCCTCCCAGCTCCAAGAGCTGACAGCCTTCCTCCACCATGATGTTTCTGCCTTGGAACCTACCCACATGAACCTACCCTCTGAAACTGTGAGCTGAAATAAACCCTTCCTCCAAAATGAACCTGTCCTCAGGTATTTTGATCACAACTATGAAAAGCTGACTAACATAGGAGCCTTTGAGTTTTTGTCTTCTAGATCTTTATAAGATATAACCTTTCTCCCTGATTAATTAGTGCCTGATGATACTGCTACATCTATTTTCTTGTTAGCATGTTCCTATACAGACGGTCTCCAACTTACTATGGTGGATTTGTAATTTTTTTTTTTTTTGGTACCAGGGATCAAACTCAGGGGCACTCAACCACTGAGCCATATCCCTAGCCCTGTTTTGTGTTTTATGTAGAGACAGGGTCTCACTGAGTTGCTTAGCACCTCACCATTGCTGAGGCTGGCTTTGAATTTGCAA
>PVHX01008007.1:0-86600 GCA_004024805.1 Geosciurus inauris
AGCAGCATGAGCAGCAGCTCCGTCCAGGAGCAGGGAAGTCTCTGCAACACAGAGAATCATAAAGGTAGGTATATGACTGATAAGGTTCTGGCAGTAGCAATACAGAGGCAGATAGAAAATAAATGATTTACATAGCTTAACATCGTAGATATGGGGCAAATTCAGGTTCCAGCATGGGGCACCACTTAGATTTTAAGGAAGGCAATTACCTAATCAAAGCCAAACATGGTCCAAGCAAGTAAAATAAAAAATAAACATTTATGGCCTCTTGTCAAACTGGCTTTCAATATTAAGATAGAATTAGGCTATGTTAAAGAATTACATTTGTTTACTATTTATGAAAACACAATGTTTAAGTTAACAGTGTTAGCCATTTTTCCCTTGAAGAAAAGTCCTTTGACCACTTAGACTTGTGAGTTAAATAATTTTAAAGACATCCCTATTTTTATCCATGTGAGTGCCACTTCAAAGAGGGACGGAACACAGCGTTTTCCATGAGAAAAGTGTGATGTCCTGGATGTTGGTGCTGCTGAACTCAACTACTGAGCTTCAAAATTGCCAATCCCTTCTAGTCCAGTACATTGAAAGCACAGAGCAGCCATTTGCAGCACAGAGAAAGCAGGATATTTAAAGTGCTCTAGGGAGACAACTGTTGAAGGGAGCTACACCTAACTTTTGGGGAACAGAGAAGCTGGAAGAAAAATGGATTGACCAAAGTTTCATTGAAATCCTTTGGTGAAACGGTGTCCGAAATGTCAATTTCTTTACCATTCTCCTCTAGGCGCAAATGGCCCTTCAGGGGCAAGACAACCTCACCCTGAGGATGGAGCAAACAGGGCAGGGCAGACTTCCTGGTGAGTGCCACTTCAAGGAGGGAATGAATACAGTGTTCTCCCTAAGAGAAGAGTGACTGCCTGAATGTTGGAGCTGCACGCCTAAACAGCTCAACTTCGGGAGTAGAGATCACTTCTCCTGGAGCAAATTCAAAGTGCACTTCAGCCGTTTTCAGCTCAGAGGAAGCAAGATATTCAAAGTGCTCTAGGGAGAGAAATGTTTGTGCTAGCTGCTCCAAATTTGGGGGTAAAAGAGGGGTGAAGGGAGGATGGATTCTCCAAAGTTTCTTAAAATCCTTTCTGAAGGAAAAGATTAATCTTTTTCATTAAAATCCTTTTCTGAAACTTTGTCAGAAATGTCCCCTTCATGGCCATTCCCTGCTAGGCCCAAATGGCCCTTCAGAGAGGCCAGCAACCCTCACGATGACGATGGATGCAACATTGTAGGGAAGAGTTCCAGGTGAGTGCCACTTCAAAGGGGGACTGAAGAGAGTGTTGACCCTGACAAAAGAGTGACTGCCTGGAAGTTGGAGCTGCTAGCCTAAATCGCAGAGCTTAGAAACTTGCAATCACTTCTTGTGCAGCACATAGAAAAGGCACTTCAGCCATTGGCAGCACAGACGAAGCAGGATATAAAACGTGCTCTAGGGATAGAACTGTGGAAGCTAGCAACCCCAATTTTGGGAGGAACAGAGGGTCTGGGCAGAGGATGGATTCTTCACAGTTTCATTGAAATCCTTTCATGAAATTTGTCAGAACTCCCACCTTAATTGCCATTCTTTACTAGGCTCAAGCAGCCCTTCTGAGAGACCGGAAAACCTCACCTTGAGGATGGATCCGACAGTGCAGGGAACACTTCCAGGTGAGTGACACTGCAAAGTGGGACTGAACAGTGTGTTCACCGTGAGAAAAGAGTGACTGCCTTGAAGGTGGAACTGCTATCCTAAACTGATGAGCTTCCACCCTGGCAATCACTTCTAGGCCAGAACATTGAAAGTGCAGATCAGCCGTTTGCAGTACAGAGAAAGCAGTATATGCAAACTGCTCTACGAAGAGAGCTGTTGAAGGGAGTTACATCTTACTTTGGGGGGACAGAGAAACTGGAGGAAAAATGGATTGACCAAAGTTTCGTTGAAATGCTTGAGTGAAATGGTGTCCAAAATGTCACCCTATTTACCTTTCAGTGCTAGGCTCAAATGGCCCTTCAGAGAGGCCAGAAACCTTCATGATGAGGATGGATGCAACATTGTAGGGAAGACTTCCAGGTGAGTGCCACTTCAAAGGGGGACTGAAGAGAGTGTTCGCCCTGAGAGAAGTGTGACTGCCTGGAAGTTGGAGCTGCTAGCCTAAACTGCTGTGCTTTGAAACTGGCAATCACATCTCGGGCAGTACATTGAAAGTGCAGTTCAGCTGTTTGCAGCACAGAAGAAGCAAGATCTTCAAAGTGCTTTAGGGAGAGAACTGCTGGAGCAAGCAACACCAAGTTTTGTGGGGACAGAGAGACTTGGAGAAGAATGGATTCTTCAAAGTTTCAGTGAAATCCTTTTGTGAAACTTTGTCAGAAATCTCTCCTACATTGTGATTGCATACTAGGCACAAACAGCCCTTCAGAGAGGCCAGAAAACTTCACGCTCCAGATGAGTCCAACAGTGTAGTGAAGAAGACTTCCATATCAGTTCCACTTCATAGGGGGACTGAACACAGTGCTCTCCCTGAGAAAAGTGTGAGCGTGTGGAAGGTGGAGCTTCTAGCCTATTCCGCTGAGCTTTGAAACTGGCAATCACTTCTTGGCCAGTACATTGAAAGCACAGATGAGCCATTTACAGCACAGAGAAAGCAGGATATTCAAAGTGCTCTAGGGAGAGAACTGTTAAAGCTAGCTACACCTAACTTTAGGGAGACCGAGAAACTGGATAAAAAATTGATTGACCAAAGTTCGTGGAAATGCTTGAGTGAAACGGTGTCTGAAACGTCACCCTATTTACCTTTCTCTGCTAGACACAAATGGCCCTTCAGAGGCCAGAAAATCTCACCCTGAGGATGGATCAAACAGAACAGGGAAGACTTCCTGCCTCTTCAGAGGCAGACTGAATACAGTGTTCTCCCTAAGAGAAGAGTGACTGCCTGAATGTTGGAGCTGCTAGCCTAAACCGCTTAGCTTCGGGACTAAAAATCACTTCTCCCGCAGCACATTGAAAAGTCAATTCAGCCATTTGCAGCACAGAGGAAGCAAGATATTCAAAGTGCTCTAGGGAGAGAACTGTTGAAGCTAGCTGCACCAAATTTGGGGGTAATAGAGGGGCTGGGGAGAGGACGAATTCTATAAAGTTTCATTAAAACCCTTTTGTGAAACTTTGTCAGAAATGTCCCCTTGGTGGCCATTCCCTGCTAGGCCCAAACGGCCCTTCAGAGAGGCCAGAAACCCTCACGATGAGGATGGATGCAACATTGTAGGGAAGACTTCCAGGTGAGTGCCACTTCAAAGGGGGACTGAACAGAGTGTTCACCATGAGAAAAGAGTGACTGCCAGGAAGTTGGAGCTGCTAGCCTAAACCGCTGAGCTTCAAAACTGGCAATCACTTCTTGGGCAGCACATTGAAAGCGCAGTTCAGCCATTTGCAGCACAGAGGAAGCAAGATCTTCAAAGTGCTTTAGGGAGAGAACTGCTGGAGCAAGCAACACCAAGTTTTGTGGGGACAGAGAGACTTGGAGAAGAATGGATTCTTCAAAGTTTCAGTGAAATCCTTTTGTGAAACTTTGCCAGAAATCTCTCCTACATTGCCATTGCATACTAGGCCCCTTCAGAGAGGCCAGAAAACTTCACACTGAGGATGGGTCTTACAGTGTAGTGAAGAAGACTTCCACGTGAGTGCCATTTCAAAGGGGTCTGAACAGGGTGATCTCCCTGAAGAAAGTGTTTCTGCCTGGAAGTTGGAGCTACTAGCCAAAACCACTGAGCTTGAAAACTGGAAATCAATTCTCGGGCAGCACATTGAAAGCACAATTTAGCCATTGGCAGCACAGAGGAAGCAAGATCTTCAAAGTGCTTTAGGGAGAGAAGTGCTGAAGCTAGCAACACCAACATTTGGGGGAACAGAGGGGCTGGAGGAAGGTTGGATTCACCAAAATTTCATTGAAATCCTTTAGTGAAACGTTGTCAGACACCTCATTTCCATTGCCCTTGTCTGGTATGCCCAAATGGCCCTTCAGAGAGGCCAGAAAAGCTTACCCTGAACATGAGTGTTAAAGTGCAGGGAAGACTTCCTGGTGAGTGCCAATTCAAAGGAGGACTGAACACAGTATTCTTCCTGAGAAAAGTGTGATGGCGTGGAAGGTGTAGCTGCTAGCCTATACCACTGAGCTTTGAAACTGGCAATCACTTCTTGGCCAGTACATTGAAAGCACAGATGAGCCATTTGCTGCACAGAGAAAGCAGGATATTCAAAGTGCTCTAGGGAGAGAACTGTTAAAGGTAGCTACACCGAACTTTAGGGAGGCAGAGAAACTGGAGAAAAATTGATTGACCAAAGTTTCATTGAAATGCTTGAGTGAAACGGTGCCCCAAACGTCACCCTATTTACGTTTCACTGCTAGGCTCAAACAGCCCTTCAGAGAGGCCAGAAACCTTCACCATGTGGATGGATGCAACATTGTAGGGAAGACTTCCAGGTGAGTGCCACTTCAAAGGGGGACTGAACAGAGTGTTCGCCCTGAGAGAAGAGTGACTGCCTGGAAGTTGGAGCTGCTAGCCTAAACCGCTGAGCTTCGAAACTGGCAATCACTTCTCGGGCAGCACATTGAAATTGCAGTTCAGCCATTGGCAGCAGAGAAGAAGCAAGATCTTCAAAGTGCTTTAGGGAGAGAACTGCTAGAGCAAGCAACACCAAATTTTGTGCAGACAGAGAGACTGGGAGAAGAATGGATTCTTCAAAGTTTCAGTGAAATCCTTTTGTGAAACTTTGTCAGAAATCTCTCCTACATTGCCATTGCATACTAGGCCCCTTCAGAGAGGCCAGAAAACTTCATGCTGAGGATGGGTCTTACAGTGTAGTGAAGAAGACTTCCACGTCAGTGCCACTTCAAAGGGGGACTGAACAGAGTGTTCACCATGAGAAAAGAGTGACTGTCTGGAAGTTGGAGCTGCTAGCCTAAACCGCTGAGCTTCAAAACTGGCAATCACTTCTTGGGCAGCACATTGAAAGCGCAGTTCAGCCATTTGAAGCACAGCAGAAGCAAGATCTTCAAAGTGCTTTAGGGAGAGAACTGTTGAAGGGAGCTACAAGTAACTTTGGAAGGACAGAGAAACTCGAGGAAAAATTGATTGACCAAAGTTTCAGTGAAATCCTTTTGTGAAACTGTGTCTGAAATCTCACAGTCTTTACCATTCTCTCCTAGGCTCAAATGGCCCTTCAGTGGCCAGAAAACCTCACCCTGAGGTTGGATCCAACAGTGCAGGGAAGACTTCCTGGTGAGTGCCACTTCATAGGCAGACTGAATACAGTGTTCTCCCTGAGAGCAGAGTGACTGCCTGAATGTTGGTGCTGCTAGCCTAAACCTCTTAGCTTTGGGACTATCAATCACTTTTGGAACATCACATTCAAAGTGCACTTCAGCCATTTGCAGCACAGAGAATGCATGATATTGAAAGTGCTCTAGGTAGAGAAATCACCAAATTTTTTGGGGACAGAGACACTGGGAGAAGATTGGTTTCATCAAATTTATTCAATGGCAAGGCACTAAGCAACTCAGTGAGACCTTGTCTCTACATAAAACACAAAATATGGCTGGGGATGTGGCTCAGTGGTTGAGTACCCCTGAGTTTAATCTCCAGTACCAAAAAAAAAAAAAAAAACCCCAAAACACTGGAGAAGTGTTCAAACCCAATTGTGGGGACAAACTAGAAGACTATCAAATCAAAGAAGGAAAAAAATGCTATAAAGAGCTGGAAGAAGAGGGTTCCATTAAGGCAAGACTTAATTTTTGGATCTTAGACTAGAAAGGGAACAAGAAGACAGAGTACAGAGTCAAAAGGAAGAAAACTGTGAACAAAAAGAAATCATTGAATGTGATAGCAATGGAAGAAGGGAAATAAGCAGAATGGAGGGGGATGGTGAGAAAACAAGAAATACTGAGAAAGGGAGCCCCAGGGAAAGGGAGCCCTAGTTCAAAGTCAGACACCCTGGAGAGGGTTTATAAACATTACTCAGACTGGTAGTGATGAAGGGGAGCAGTTTTGATTCTGAAACTTATTTTCCTTCATTAGTTAGTATATCTTAGTTGAAATCAAACCCCAGAAGCAAATTCCCCCGAGACCGCAGCATAATAAATAGGTCTTTGAGGTCTTCTCTACAAGCTGTTGAATGAGATCCACCTCTCTGTGGTTGAGTTTTTTTCCCCCTCCTTAAAAAAAATAAGAAAAAATTGCTACTACAAATATAGCTGATGGTAGTACAGGAGAAAGCAGTGGCTGTGTTGCCAGGTTGTGAGTGATATAACCTAGAGTCCTCGCAGAATGGCTCTGCAAATTATGCTGGGGTGGACTCGTTGTTTCTACTTCATATAGCTGTCCTATTGTAAAACAATGAAAAAGGTAAGAGAAAAAAATATACCCCTCCCTGCACTTTACTGTGGGCCCCAGAATGGTCCTGTATTTAACAGCTGAACCCATTATTTGAAGAATGTCTTTGCTTCCTTGTAGATGTTGAATGTAATAGAGAAAAAAGTTACCCTTCTCCCATGCTCCTGTGAAATCAACATACCACATAGCCAGGAATATGAGGCAGGAATTTTCTAATGCACATGGTTGTGAATATAAGGTCATGATTCTTTAGTATATTTTTCACAGACATGTTGGGACCTACAGAACTGAAAAGCCAAGAAAGGAAGGAGTCCCTGATAAGAGGAGTAAGGGGAGAGTATTGTGGGAATCAAAATATGTGGCCAAGAAACACTGAATTTGGGCTGGGGATCTAACTCAGTGGCAGAGTGCTTGCCTAGCATGTGTGAGGCACTGGGTTCAATCCTCAGCACCACATTAATATAAATAAATAAAGGTATTGTATCCATCTACAGCTAAATAAATATTTTTTTCAAAAAGAAACATTGAATTCATAAGGCCAAAATCTAGTGGCTGTTTTCATTACAGTTACAACTTTCAGGCCTCTTCTGAAACCCTGGATTTTTAACTTCCTATTGGAAGTAGTTCTGCCAGTTAGATTTCTGGTACTTGCTCCTAATTAGTATAGGCATGAGAACACAAAACAAAACAAAATGAATGACTATCTTAAGGGTTTGGAGGAAGCAGAGAGTGTGAGAGATGCTGCAAGTATGGACCCCTTCATTAGCCAGGGTTCATTGAGGAAAGAGATCATTGTCAATTTTTCACAGCCAGGGGATTTACGTCATGGACTTGATTACATAAGTACTAGAAGAACTGAGAGGCTGAACTGAGGAGGATCATGCAATCAAAGATTCAGAACAGCAAGAAGATGCTCACATTCCAGGGCTGTAGGGACAATGAATGGGAGAAGACAATGGTAGCAGAGACCAGCAGCCAGGGACCTGCCTTGAAAACTAGGATCACAGGAGCTGGAGCCACACAGGTGCTGGTGGAGATGAGGCAGGAAGGCACTGGTGGCTCTGTACACTCTTCCTTCTGGGCTAATGCCAATTTTCCTTTAGTTCACCCTACAATCTTTCATAGAGTCTTTAGAAGCTTCTTCATTCTTTGTTCATCACATAAGGACCCTTTTCTGGGCTTCTGACCATCTCGTTTTTCATACTCCTTTGATTCCTACTTAAAGGCCGATAATTCAAAAATCTCTTTCTATCCAAAAACAACTCTCTCCTGAGTTTATTTCACACATACACCCCCCCAACACACACACACACATTTTTACTCAGATTTACTCCATAGTACATCAGTCCTAACTACAACCTAACCAACTTTCTCTTTATTCCAGTCTCACCTTTCACTTTTCCTTTGGGTCCTGGCTTAGGGGATGGCATCTTTGTGGCTATGGTAGCTCAAGCAGAAACCTGGATACCAGCATTGACACTTTTCTCACCCTTGCCCACTTACCTGGATTATTCTTCATAATTCACTCTGAATTTTCCCACTTCTATTCATCTCATAGCTGTGCCCATGGTTCAAGCTACCATCATTCCTTGCCTAGGTTGTTCCTACAGGGTCCTGGTTGATGTTCTTGCCGCCAGTCTTGATCCTCAGACCTTCTTCCTACTATGCTTCAGCCAATGTGAGCTTTCTAAACTGCAGATCCCTTTAGTAGCCTTTGGTGTTTCTTCATTGCCCTAAAGTCCTTAACATGGTTTATGAGGACAGCCATTATACAGCATTATGCTCACCCGCTTTTCACTCCTCATCCCTGTTTTCTCCCTCCCTTTCTTCCTCCTCCTCCTCCTCAGTCCTCTACCCCCATTTCAGATCATGTGTAAGCAATTACAGTCTTCTGAACATAGCATTTCTTTCATTTGTAAATCTTTATGCCAATAACCTCTCTTCTTGGAAGATCTCCACACCATTCAACTCTGCCAAAGGCAGTGCCTCCATAGTCCACCTTATCAGGCTAATCTCACCTCTTCTTTCCCTGACACCTCACCCCCTTGCTTCCAGAATTTGTTCAGGTGGTGGTCACATGTACCTGTAGGACAAATCCTCTCCTTGTGTAGGCTTTAAATGCACTGACTCTGATTTCCTGTTCCCCTGTCATTTCCTCCAAGAATTGGTCCTTGAGGGTATAGGAACATCTTTTATCCACTGTGTCCCCAAGACAAAACAGGGCTTGGCAGAATGAGGATTTATTTATTTATTTTATTTGTTGGGTACTGGGGATTGAATTCAGGGGTATTTGACCACTGAGTCATATCTCCAGCCCTATTTTGTGTTTTATGTAGAGACAGGGTCTCACTGAGTTGCTTAGTGCCTTGCCATTGCTGAGGGTGGCTTTGCACTCAAGATTCTCCTGTTTCAGCCTCCCAAATTGCTGGGATTACAGGCCTGTGCCACCATGCCTGGCTAAGATCTATTTATTGAATTTATAAATATTTTGCTATAAAACTGTTAAATATGTGCCTATAATTAATAATGTATTTTTGCTCAGGAAGTCATATGCTTAAAGATAATTATCGATTGTTTAAATAACCAGACTTTGAAAACACGTTTTAGTTTTGTAGTTGGAATATTGCATTCTGAGTCTTTGGTTTGTTTCAAAACAACTATACAATTATGTCTTTTTAAATTTTTCTATATGTTGGTGGACCTTTATTTTATTCATTTATTTATATGTGGTGCTGAGAATGGAACCCAGTGCCTCATACATGCTAGACAAGTGCTTTACCGCTGAGCCACAACCTCAGCCCTACAATTATGTTTGATAAAAGAAAAGTATAATTTTTCAGAAAGGAAATTGGATGTAGGAAAAAATAACTCAAAATTATATTGTCTTTTCATACAAGGAACTATTTAAGAAATTTTAACATTTGGACTGTTAAACAATGGCTTAAAATTTTCTAAATTTGTCGAGAGTCATAAACTTACAGATTACAGAAGCAAACTGCAAAAGAGATAATCACAAAGAAATCCACATTCAGAAACTTTATGCTGTAACAGCTATGAATTAAAGAAATAGGTAAAATTTGAAATCAATCATAGAAAAACAATGCATTATCACAGGGAAATGTGGGTTAGAATAACTGCAGATTTCTTCCTGGAAACCAAAAAAAAAGGGAAAAGGCAGCAACATTATAATTCTGAAGGAAAAGATCTTTCAATTGAGAGTGGTATCTCCAGAAAAAATATTCTTTAAGAATAAAGATATCATACATTATCAGATAAAAGAAAACTAAGAGAATATGTCCTTAGTATGTAATGCTAAAGTAATTACTTCAGGCACAGAGAAACAATACTAGAGAGAATATAATAGCAATGAAGAGAGAATGAAAGAAATTGTAAATATGTAAATAAATATAACTACACTATTTTCTTCCTTTCTTTGAAACATTTATACAGTTGAAAGAAACATTATAGCACTTTCTGAAGGAGTTTTAAAAGTATGTAGATATAATATAGGATAACCAGGACAAAGGATGGAGGAGGATAAGGAAACCTATAGAGTGGGAAGATTTTAACATTCCATGTTGAAGAGGAAAATATCAATCTTAAGTAGACTGTAACAAATTGTTTGTATACTGTAACATCTAGAGCAATCACCTAAAAATATAAAGAAATATACTCTAAATAGAAAATGAAATGCTCACAATTTCAAATAATTCGGAAGAAATCATAAAAGGTTTGCTATTGGCTCATTTCCTACATTCTTGTTTCTAGCTACTTCTTTCTTCTCTCTTGTTTTCCCCTTTCTTTTGGGTCCTCCAGGATCCTGTTGGGAAATGCACCAGAGTTCTATCAGTTGGCAGCAGTAATAGAATGGAGAGACAGTGTCTCTTGCTGAGGATTCAGTAACCCATTTGGTTCTGACCAGAACCTCTGGTGCAATTAATTCACCTTACCATAGAGAGGCTCAATCTAAAAGAGAATAAAGTCTAAACAGGTGGCAATTTTATTCCCTTTCCTACACCACACTTTCTGAGGAGAGTCCAGATAGATGGTATTCCCTATGCTGCAGTTTCTGCAGACAGGTTGTGGTCCCTCTGAGTATTAGGAGGTCACTTCATGTAGCAGAGCTGCTACCCTAGAGCAAAACTGATTTGGGTTTTCCCCTCCAGTTTCTATCATTATCCCTTGGTGGAAGTTCTAAGGAGCAGTGAAATGATCAAAAGTAAGTAGGAAAAGAAGCAAAAGGCCACTGGAGTCCACCAACTGGAACATCCCTTATTAATCAGTCAAGAGCACACTGTGTGCACTAATCTGGATTGTCAGGGAGTCCCCCAGAGAGTCTTCAGAGGATTTTTTAAAACTAATAGGTTCTGTTTGACTCATTCTCTCAAATCCTCAATGCTTTGGCAATCCGTGTATCAGAAACTATTCCACATCTGCTTCCTTGGATGGAGTTTGCAGAGATATCAGAGACTATCTCAGAGTACAGCTCTGAAAGCTCTGGCACCACCCCAAAAGACAGCCCCTTCTGGGGAAGGGCCTTCCTCAGTCTCCTGAGGTGATCCATTCTGGTGTCTGCATCTCAAGACTTTCCCATCAGAAAGGATCTCCTTACACTGACTTGCATTTCTGTGTTACCACTTAAGCCCACATCCTCTGGGAGAGAGAGAACAGCTGCTCACTATTCGCTGTAATTATCTCTCAGGAAATCAAGCACATTTGCTGCTCATATTTCTAATACATACTGAGATTTCTGAGGCTACTGAGGTTCTTATTAGTGTCTTTGCCTTCTATATTCCTGTGCCCTCCAAATCGTTCTCAGATTGTTGAGTTGCAGGAACCCTCTCTTCCTGGGTTCCCGAGTGTTGCTCAGTCATGCCACATCACATTTCATTAGCCTTCCCGGCTTGAGTTCTTTGGCAACAACTGCTTTCAAATCCTGGGGGCACTCAGTTTCCAATCTGTTCCAATGAACAGCTATACACTGGTTGAAATTCAGCCACCAGATTTACCTTAATCATTTTGCTCTTCAAATAGTGGTCCTCACACTGGGGTATGCACTTGAATTACTGTAGAACTTGGATAAAATATAGATGAATAAACACCAAGTTGTTCACTTATTGAATCAAAATGATCAGAGAAGAACACTTCACACAGATTATTAAGAAAAAGTTGCCACCATTGGTTCTGAAATGACCAATAGTTCGGATAGCACTGGTTCTGAAGTTGTTATGTGTTTCAGGATCACCTGGAGCTAGGAACTTGAGAAAACAAAATGCCCAGTCCCACCTCAGAGATTTGATTTAGTAGGTCTAGGGTAGGGTCAAAGAATTGGACTTTTAAATAAGTTTCCAGGTGATATTGATGCTGCTGACCTAGGATCATACTTTTAGAAAATCTTTTACTATTTGGTTTATAGAGTTAAAATTTTGTACAAGCTAAAGGAGAATATGGCTGTTCCAGAGACGTTTTCTTTCTATTGAAATCACCTGGCTGATCTGATGACTAATGAAGAATTGAAGATGATGACTGTGACATAGGATTAATGAGTAAAAAGCCTAAACAGGGGGAAGGCACCCTGCCAGACATCATGTCTGCATGAAAAATCTTAGTGGACATCTGTTGATTTTTGGCCCACCTGGCATCTCTTATTCTGTCTTTTGTTAGAAGAATTCTCTTATCAAGAACTTATTCCATGTAATACAAATATAAATAACACCTCCTCCTTTACTTCCACCATGGGGTGGACACATGACCTGAACTTGATTTGTCATAATTCTGTATATCCATGTTTGGCTGAGAGAGACACATATCGCCCAAGTTGGTCAATGAATACTGCTTCTGGACTTTGCTGGGATTCTTAGAAAAGAGACATTCTTTCCCTTTGAAATTCGAGATTTGCCATCTGGTAGAAAGAACTTGCTTGGAAGAGAAAACAAACAAAACACCAAATACAAAATCAAACCAACCAAACAAACAAAGCTCAGAAAAGTAGAGCTGAAAGATGAAGGGGGAGAGAAGTGTCCTGGAAGCTCCTTTGAGCACCCAGTCTCACAATGCACCTCTGTGATGCTCTCTTCTGCTGTGTGGCCAGTGTGTGTTTTTTTTTAATTATTTTGCATTAAATTTTTCATTACCTTCAACCCTAAGAGTTCTGCATAATGCAATATATACTTTCAGTTTCCTACCATCATAAGCACATTGCTGTCCCATAATAAATTGAGATTTTAAAACATGAAAAGAAGAATTGTGCTCTGTTTAATATTATGATACACAAAAGGGTCTCATTGTTCAGATACATTGGAATAAAACTTTAAATTACAAACTGTAACTGTATTTCATATGTTAGGTTATTTAAGAACCTGAGAAGTTTAGAAGTAAATAAACCATTTAATTTTTTTAACCAACCTCTCCCTAATATATTTGGATAGAAAGACTTTTTTTCAGTAGAACTGGCTAACATCCATATCCTTTATTTTACTTCTGTGATGAATTCTAAGCCATTTTACAATAGTCTATAGATGAAGTATTACTCATATATAAACCATTTCTCCAGAAAACACATCACATCTGTTATAGAATAAATAATTTGTGAAATTAAAAGGCATGGGACCCCTTTCCTGGAGGAATGGTTCTATAAATAGTACTTTTTTAGCACAGACTATGATAGATTAAATGACATACTCAAAGATAGGAGAAAAATCAATCTTTTTTTTTGTTTTTTGATTTTGAAAGAGGTTATATTTTCTTAGCAGCTCATATCTCTTTACAATAGCTATTTTGAAGCTTGGTCTCAAAGTTTTGCCAGTAGGGTGAAGGTGTGCTTGCACAGGCTCTCAATAAATGATGGTTTAAGTTAGTCCTATTCATGTGAATTCTCCAAAACTCCCCTGAAGAAGACACTATTGGATCCTACCCTTTACCATCATCTGTACATGACTCCTTCTTTTCTTCAAGCAAGGAGCACCCACCTAAATTGTAGAGTGCCTTTGGCCTGTCCTTCTTCCCTTTCACTGGTCCATTTCTACAGGCATCCCTGTGAGCCTGCCTGTTTCCTGGGTTCAGTGGTGTTTCCTAACATGCTGAATGATTCCATAGGGGAAGCAGACCCAGGGAGGCCTTGAAGTCGGCCTTATTGTAAAGGGGGCACCTAGTCTTCTTTGGGGATACACAAGAGGGCCTCCTGTGGTGTCTGGATGCTAAGAAGGACCTGTTTGTGCTTTTTGGATAGGTCCTATGTTCTTTTAGGTCTCCTCTTGGTGAGGCCTTAACTCTCCTTTTGGTTGATGTGACTAGGCACAGCTGAGGTTTGTTGAGAAGCCCTATTGGCATGGGGGTATGCCCAACAAGCCTCCAGGTGCAGGCAATGAGGCAGGGAGGGGCCTCATTAACATCTTTCCTGGAAGACAATCAGGAGCCACAGTTGGCAGAAGGCACCCTTCTAGTGCAAATGATGGAGGTAGGCCTCTGAAGGCATGGACATTTCCATAGCTCTTTCAATTTTCAGGCTCAGTTTGGACATTTCTCTGTATTCTGACTCAACTTCTCTCTCTCAACTGACTGTTCAATCCAGGCTTCAACTCTACGTTGAGTGGGAGATTCTTTCTGACTTGGACTTCTTCTCAACAGGCATATTGCAATGACTCTCCCTTGACTCAGGCCTGTGTAGCATTCTCTACATTCATGTATGATTTCCCACATATTTACAGAAGAACAGGCTAGCAAATATTAAAATGTACCCCAGCTTGGACTACTTTCTCACCTGAAGCCTCAGTTGGTACTCAATTGGAGAGCAATTTTACCTCTTTACTCTTTCTCAGTTCTCTTAATTACAGGTATCCTAATAGAAATTTCCAAGTTTATTTCACCTTCGAATGCCTTTTTGGTTTTTGCCTTGCTCTTTATATATATTTTATACATACGGTGCAGGTGATTCCACCGAGCTTTCTCCCATTTTTACAAGGTATCCTCTTGTGGCTCTCTGTTGACACGTGCTTCTGTAAGGTCTATGAATTCACCTCAGATTTCTCACCAAATTTCTTCGTTTTTCTTTTTTTTTCGTACTGGGGACTTACCTCAAGAAACTCAACCAGTGAGCCAAATCCCCAGGACTATTTTGTGTTTTATGAAGATACAGGGCCTCTCACTAAGTTGTTTAGTGACTCGCCATTTTCCAGGCTGGCTTTGAATTCCTGGTTCTCCTGTCTCAGCCTCCCTAAGTGCTGGGATGACAGGCTTGAGCTACCACGCCCGGCTTCCCCACTAAATTTTTGTAGTCCATTCTCAGGTCTATTCATAGTTTTCAATCATCGAGTTAATTCTCTAAGCCTAACAATAAGTCAGTACAAAATATCATTGGAATTGGGCATATTTCGTTCTCAGTCACTAAGGGTTCCTATATCTTGGAACACAATCATTTTTAAATGTGTACAAGCTTTCCTTTTTGAGGTTCAAGGCTAAATTTCCATACATATGACTGTATATCCTGAATGAGGCTCACCTTGTTGTTTTAGTCACATCATAAATATTTCATATGACACGCCCTTGAGAGATTCCTCTGTTACACTTGATAGTTTCATCTCGGTGTGTGAAATATTTTCTGGAGTAGATGGTTAGGAATATCTCTATATGTGCATATACATGTTAATTCTCTAACAGTTTCAGTTGGATACTGTGGAATCCCTTCCTGTAATGTCTTCAATGCAGGTTCCTTTGGATAGACTTGCAAGCTCATTTGGCCTTCTATTTTCCACTTTCCACTTCTGACTGCATACACCCCCTTTTTGTTCCTATGTGAAATGCCGCCTCACTACGATTGATTTATCTTTAATAGTTGCAGATGACTCTCTATATCCTCACCCTGTTTGAGGTTCTATGGACTCATGTGTTTATCCCCTTATTTTCAAAAGCTCTTTCTTCCCAATATACATGTATCTCCTTATTCATAGGAATTCTTGAACCCTCAACCGACATCAGTACCAATGAGGACATAAGATGTCAGGTCTTTCTGTATCTGAACAAACTTTTCTTCCCTCTGTAATCCCCCGTATATATGTCCAAGTCAGTCGGCCTTCAGTTCTTACTTCTCACTGTGATATTTCAATATTCGTCTCACTTTCTCATATGGGAGATCCATACTCATGTTCTCCTATTTACATATGACAGTTCTTAGGTCTTTTCTGGAACTCATCCTTGAGCAGGATTGTATAGATTTACGTATGTTTTACCACACGTTCTCAGAATTACACACTCAGGATGGTTCATCTTAATCTCTATTCATGTAAATTCTCCAAGACAGTTCTGAGCCAGTACACTATTGGATCTTATGCTTTACCCACATCTGTACATGACTCCTTCTTTTGTTCAAGCAAGGAACACCCACGTAAAGTGTAGAGTATATTTGGCCTGTTCTTTTTCCCTTTCAATGGTCTATTTCTACAGGCATTCCTGTGAGCCTGCCTGTTTTCTGAGGCCAGTAGTGTTTCCTAACATGCTGAATGATTCCGTAGGAGAAGCAGACCTAGGGAAGCCTTGAAGTTGGCCTTATTGTAAAGGGGGCACCTAGACTACTTTGGAGATCAACAAGAGGGCCTCCTGTGGTATGTAGATCCAAAGAAGCACCTGTTTCTTCCCTTTGGATAGGTCTTATATTCTTTAAGATCTCCTCTTTTTTGAGGCCTTAACTTTCCATTTTGCTTATGTGACTAGGCACAGCTGAGGTTTGTTGAGAAGCTCTATTGGCATAAGGGTAAGCCCCACAGGCTTATAGGTGTAGGTAATGAAGCAGGGAGGGGCCTCGTTAACATCTTTCCTGGAAGACAATCAGGAGCCACAGTTGGCAGCAGGCGCCCTTCTAGTGCAAATGATGGAGGTAGGCCTCTGAAGGCATGGACATTTCCATAGCTCTTTCAATTTTCAGGCTCAGTTTGGACATTTCTCTGTATTCTGACTCAACTTCTCTCTCTCAACTGACTGTCCATTCGGGCTTCAACTCTACATTGAATGGGAGCTTCATTCTGACTTGGACATCTTTTCAACAGGCATATTGCAATGACTCTCCCTTTACTCAGGCCTCTGTAGCATTCTCTACATTCACATATATTTTCCCACATATTTACAGAAGAACAGACTAACAAATATTAAAATGTTTCCAGTTGAGACTAATTTACTCACCGGAAGCCTAAATTCGTACAATATTGGACTTCAATGTTACCGCTCTAGTCTTCCTCAATTCATTCCCTTAATTTCAGGTTCCCCAGTAGAAATTTCCAAGTTTATTTCACCTTCAATTGCCTTTTTGTTTTTTGCCTTGCTCTTTATATATATTTTATACATATGGTGAGCTTTCTCCCATTTCCACAAAGTATTCTCTTATGGCTCTCTGTTGACACGTGCTTGTGTTAGGTCTGTGAATTCACCTCAGATTTCCCACCAAATTCCTTTTTTTCATTTTTCCCGTACTGGGGACTGACCTCAGGGGGACTTGACCACTGAGCCACATCCCCAGGACTATTTTGTGTTTTATGAAGAGACAGTGTCTCTCACTGAGTTGTTTAGCACCTTGCCATTTGTCAGGATGGCTTTGAACTCCCAGTTCTCCTGTCTCAGCCTCCCTAAGTGCTGGGATTACAGGCTTGAGCTACCGTGCCCTGCTTCCTCTCCCAATTTTTGAAGTCCTTCCTCAGGCCTATTCATAGTTTTCAATCATCGAGTTAATTTTCTAAGCCTAATACTAAGTCAGTACAAAGCATCATTTGAATTTGACATATTTCATTTTCAATCACTAATGGTTCCTATATCTTGGAACACACAATCATTTTTAAATGTGTACAAGCTTTCCTTTATGAGGTTCAAGGCTAAATTTCCATTCATATGACTGTATATCCTGAATGAGGCTCACCTTGTTCTTCTCCTATTCACATCATAGATATTTTATAGGACACGCTCTTGAGAGATTTTTTTTGTAATACTTGATAGTTTCAAAACTGTGTGTGAAATTTTTCTGGAATAGATTGTTAGGAATATCTCTCTGTCTCCATATACATGTTAATTCTCTAACAGGAACCCTCAGTCATTTCCAATCGGATACTGTGGAATCCCTTCCTGTAATTTCTTCAATCCAGGTTCCATCGGATACACTTGCAAGCTTATTTGGCCTTCTATTTTCCACTTTAAACTTTCTGACTGCATACACCACATTTTTGGTCTTATCTGAGATGCCTCCTCACTACCATTGATTTCCATTTAATAGTTGCAGGTGACTCTCTATATCCTCACCCTGTTTGGTATTCTATGGACTCATGTGTTTTTCCCCTTATTTTGAGAAGCTATTTCTTCACAATATACATGTATTTCCATATTCATAGGAATTCTTGAAACCTGCACTGACATCAGTACCAATGAGGAGGTAACATGTCAGCTCATTCTGTATCTGATCAAACTTTTCTTCACCCCATAAACCCCCATATATATGTCCAAGTCAATCAGCCTTCAATTCTTCTCACTTTGATATTTTTATGTTTGTCTGTTTCTCATGTTTGAGATTCATATTCATGTTCTCCCATTTACATTTTACATTTGTTATGTCTTTTCTGGAACTCATCCTTGAGCAGGATTCTATATATCCACGTATGGTTTACCACACTTTCTCACAATTACACCCTCACGAAGGTTTATGTTAGTCCCTATTCATGTTAATTCTCCAAAACTCCCCTGAGGAGGACACTATTGGATCTTATGCTTTGCCCTCATCTCTACATGACTCCTTCTTTTCTTCAAGCAAGGACACCCACGTAAATTGTAGACTGTATTTGGCCTATCCTTCTTCCCTTTCCTGTGAGCCTGCCTGTTTCCTGGGTTCAGTGGTGTTTCCTAACATGCTGAATGATTCCATAGGAGAAGCAGACCTATGAATGCCTTGAAGTCGGCCTTATTGTAAAGGGGGCACCTAGACTTCTTTGGGGATGCAGAAGAGTGCCTCCTGTGGTGTCTGGATCTCAAGAAGGACCTGTTTCTTCTATTTGGGTAGGTCATATGTTCTCTTAGATCTCCTGTTGTGAGGCTTTAACTCTCCTTTTTGCTGATGTGAGTAGGCACAGCTGAGGTTTGGTGAGAAGCTCTATTGGCATAGTGGTAAGCCCCACAAGCCTCCAGGTGGAGGCAATGGGGCAGGGAGGGGCCTCATTAACATCTTTCCTGGAAGACAATCAGGAGCCACAGTTGGCAGAAGGAACCATTCTAGTGCAAATGATGGAGGTAGGCGTCTGAAAGCATGGACATTTCCATCCTCCTTCAATTTTCATGCTCAGTTTGGACATTTCTCTGTATTCTGACTCAACTTCTCTCTCTCAAGTGACTGTCCAATCCGGGCTTCAATTCTACCTTGAATGGGAGATTCTTTTTGACTTGGATTTCTTATCAACAGGCATATTGCAATGACTCTCCCTTGACTCAGGCCTGTGTAGCATTCTCTACATTCACGTATGTTTTCTTACATATTTAGAGAAGAACAGGCTAACAAATATTAAAATATATCTTTGTTGCGACTACTTTTCTCACCCGAAGCCTAAGTTGGTAAAAAATTGGACAGCAATTTTACCTCTCTTCTTTCCTCAGTTCCCTTAGTTACAAGTACTCCAATAGAAATTTCTGAGTTTATTTCACCTTCGAATGCCTTTTTGTTTTTTGCCTTGCTCTTTATATATATTTTATACAAATATGGAGGTGATTTCACCAAGCTTTCTCCATTTCCACAAGGTATTCTCTTATGCCTCTCTGTTGACACGTGCTTCTGTAAGGTCTGTGAATTCACCTCAGATTTCCCACCAAATTTCTCTTCTTTTCTTTTCTTTTCTTTTTTTTTTTGTACTGGGGATTTACCTCAGGGAGACTCGACCACTGAACTACATCCCCAGTAATAGGAAATGAAAATTGAAAACAGTGTAGCTTCAGGGAAGAGGCAAATAGCTCTATGCTAACACTCCTCCCTCTCCTGATGAATGTTTCCCTAATACTAATTGCAGATAAGGGAAGGGTGCTTTGTCAGGCGGGAGACACTTGGCCTGCAGCTCGCAAGACCCTGACCCCTGAGCCCAATTCCTGGGTACTAAAACTGACCACTTCATTTATTTATGGAACTAGCCTCAAATTCCTAAGTGCCTGAGATAAATGGCACGTCTCCACTATGCCACCCCCCCAACATAAACCTATAAAAACCCAGTCCCTTTCTTTGTTCAGTGGCTCATTTTCCACCAGGAGAATGGGTCCACCTTTACCACCTTCACAGATGAATCTTGCTCCTGAATAAAAACCTGAAATGACTTGCATGGTTTGCTGCTGCCCTTTGATCTTTTTGCCATTACAGTTTTGTGCGTTGCCCGGGAAGAATAGTAAGGTAATTGCTTCCCATTCCCCAAAGCCTTTCCCTTTTCCCAGCAATCAGTGAAACAGCTGAGGGGTTGGGGAGTGACCGTTGAGTGTCCGGCACCTCCAAAGCTCTCTGAAAGCTGGGAAGACCCCAACCACCACTCTTTTGATCTATGGCTGAATCTCTGAACTGACTGCGCTTACCCGTGCCCTTTGCTGTCCACCTTCTGCAGGATACTCGATACGAGGGAGAGGTAGTGGGCCTGAGTCAACTGAAGGCAGCTGGCCAAGGGTACTCCCTTTTGCTGCTTGAAGGCCTTAGTTCCAAAGCCTCACCCCGACAGCCCTTTGGGGTACTGAGTCAACTGCTGAGTGGGAGAAATTTGGTGCACTTGTCAGGTGGAAGTCTCAAGAGTGACTGAAGGCATCTGGCTGGGGCCACTCCCCAGCATTGCCTGAAAATTTTGAGTCTGAGGCCTGACGCCAACAGCGCCCCTGAGGTACCAAAAATCAACTGCACATTACATCCTTATGGCTTCATGCCACATGGACAATAAAGGGACTCATACCAAACCCATTGTTGGCATTAGGGAAAGCCCACTTTTTCTTGTTCCCTGCCATCCCCTCCCTGGCACATTCAGCAAACTTTGTAAGTCATGGGACTGACTTGTCAATTTTACTTCTGCACCCACCACCAGCCTTCTCATCCCTTCAGAAAGGTAAGACCCCTTTTTCATAATCAGGACCCTAATATCGCTTTCTCTCCCTTTCTCTCTGCCAAGCAGAGAGCTCTACCACTCAGCTATTCCGGGCCTTTGCCCCCTGTCTCCGCCATTCGGCTATTCTCTGCCTTCACCCCTTTACCACTGGGGTTGTTGGAAAGACGCTTCCCCAACTCCTTGTGAGGAAAGTCCAGTCTGGGACTGGCAGTTTTGGTGGCATAAAGAGCACAGGGGACACTTTGTGCTTGGCTGTCACCTTCCCTAGGCTACTATCTCTCTCTGCTGGACAGAGATTCCACCACAAGGCTAAAACCCCACCTTCAGGCTCTCCAGGCCTTGCCCCTTACCACTGGGATTGAGGAAAAGATGTTTTCCCAAACCCTCGTGGAGAAAGTCAAGTCCAGGACTGGCATTTTTGGTGGCATAATGAGCGCAGAGGATGCTTTGAGCCCTGTTGTCACCTTCTGTGGATCCCTATCTCTGCTGAACAGAGATTCCACCCTCTCTCTGCTGGACAGGGAAACAGAGGCTATACCATCAGGCCATGCCTAACTCCTTACCATTGCCCTCCATTGTCATCTCCCTCAAGCCTCTCTGAGGATGAAAACTAGTCAATCCATTCCCCTTGGGCTGTCTCTCTGCCAATTTTAAAACCTACTATTCTCATACTGGACTCAACCTTAAATGTCTTATTAAGTTCAGCACTAAAATCCGGCCAAAATACCAATTAGAAAGCCAGCATACATGGCCAAAATATGGAACTTTTGATAAAGAAATTCTACAAGCTTTAAAACAATATTTGATCCAAAATCCTTTCCTATCTGAAAGTTTTCTTCCTTCTGCACTCAAACCACTCCTTACATCTCAAAGTTAAGTATCAGTTCCTGGCCTCTGCAATTCAGGCCCCAAACAAAGCCCCTATGGCTCATGCCTTGATCTAAACCTAGCCTAAACACCAATTGGGGAAAAAAGGGTTAAAAAGCCCTAGACAGCAGTTCAGGGAATTGGAGTTTACATTCCAATGCAAAGGGAAAGCCTGATAAGGGATTTGAAACCAAGAAACAAAAGGGAGTTATGTTCAAATTAACTTGAGGTTTCTCTTTCTCCTTCCCTCCTCTCTCCCTCTCCTTTTTTTCTCGTGTTGCTTTATTGAAATATTTAACAGCTATGTCATTTTTTCCAGGACTCTTGGGTTTTAAATCCTACATATATATATTTTTAGCTCCTAATTTTGACTCTGCACGCTGAAATTAAGATTTCTGATCAGACATATTTTATCCAACTATAAAAGTTTTTTACAGTCTTTGCTCAGAAACAAATTTACAAAATATACCTTTAATTCAAGAGGCCTCTGTTTTTCATATGATGTCTATACGTGTGTTGTCCTGTGTATTGTTTACATTTGTTTATGTATCAAATCTAATATATGGAGTACTCATAAACTAATATTAAAAAATGGATCCAAATACCTTTGATTCACGTGATTCAAAAGTTTGATTTAAATTGGGTAAACAAATGAAATTAATGAGGTCTTTAAAATCACTACCTCACATTTTTCTTTCCAGGTAGTTGGACAATAAAGGATGTTGTTCTCTATAAAATGTTTAAAGTGTAAATAATCATCATTCTTTCTAAGATTTTCTTCAGCAAAAAATGTTGACTTAAAAGTGCTAACTAAATGTGGTTTTTATGAATAGCCTGAGTTAAAGTTAAATAGATCAAACTTAACATATGAGACAAGCCCTATAAATGTGGGTTTCATAAAGTTGTTGCTCAATAAAGGATTTAAAATTGCTTTGTCATCACTAAAACAAAATTACTTAATTTAAAGCCCAACAGGTATAATTCTATGTACTTAAGCATTGTGTTTTCATAAATGGTAAATAAATGTAATTCTCTAACACAGCCTAATTCTATCTTAAGGTTGAAAGCCAATTCAATAAGAGATCATAAAGGTTTATTTTCCTGTTTTACTTGCTTGGACCATGTTTTTATTAGGTGATTTCCCTCCTTAAAATCTAAGCAGCACCCTCATGCTGAAACCTGAGTTCACTCCCTATCTAGGATGTTGAGCCATGTAAATCATTGACTTGCTACCTGTCTCTGTACTGCTACTGCCAGAACCTTGTTAGTTGTAAACCTACCTTTATGATTCTCTGTGTTGCAGACTTCCTTGCTCCTGCCCTCACTGTTTAAAGGGGACAGCATTTAAGCTGTGCAACTGATTTGTGTACACAGTGTAGGCTTGCTTAATTTGATTTAAAAATTGGAGTCACTTATCCTTTCTTTGTGTCCTGGATTTTATACATAAATGCCTGAAGGTTTCTACTGTTTCATTTAAAGTACTATAAAAAACATAAAGTATTTCTTATTGTTAAAATGGAGTAATTTGCCTAACTTCAGAAATTTACAAGGATTGTTTGGGGATGTGAACAGAAAGATTCTAGATATGGTACTTGGTGGAAAAAAAAAGGAAGTGTTTCTGGGTAAAAAAAAAGTCTTCATATGGTAAAAGAAACAAAAATATTTAAAGTAAGTGTTAAAGAAAGTTTAGAGTAAGTGATAAAAGGGTCGAAATAATGAGTCTAAATGAAGGGTAAATTTCAAAGTTTTATGTTTATGACTCATTTAACTATAATTAATACAAGCTTATTCAACTGTTATTTTTAAAATATTGTACTGTGTGCGAAAGTCTCAATTTTTCCTTGAGACCTAAAGTTGATTAATATAGCAACATCAATACAATTATGGTGCTACTAGTCCTATTTTTATATTAAATATGTTCATATCTTCCAGGCATGCGAGTACTTAAAGTAGAATGTTTAAAGAGTTTATCAAGCTGATGTTCTCCAAACTAAGGTTGTATGGTAATTTTAAACTCATAAGGATAGCAACTTTTACTGAGGGTTTATCTCTAACTGAACCTGTTATCCGTAAGATAGAGTTTTGTGTTACTTTTTACACTGGGGTAAAATTTAAATATATTTCTTTAAGTACATGAGTTTTGCTACTTTTCCACACAAAAGGGAAATTAAAAGCCCTCTCAGTCTTTAATTCATGTTTTAAATGCAATATCATATTATACAAACCATTCATGTGAACTCAAAAAAACAATATATGTAAACTTTATTAAATGATATTTTATTTTGTGAGAAGTTTTACTACATATTACAATATATGTAATATATTGTATATTACTACATATTACCATAACTTCAGCTTACTACATATTACAATAACTTCAAAGTAAGCCAGACTCCAATTCATGTAAAGTTATATTCAAAGGATTAATTTTGTTGTAAAGACTACTAGGATCTGAACCAAGGAATATAATGTATACTTCAGCCAAAATTCGAGATAGCTACTACACAAACTAGATTTTGTATTTTCCTTAAACTCTATGACAGAACAGATAGACATTGAAATTAAAGCCCAGCACCCTTACTTTAAGACTGGTAAAATTGGCTCACTGAGTGTTTAAGATCAAGATCTAAACCAAAAATTAGATCAAAGGGGCCAAGAAAACCAGTATTTGGTCCTTGCCCTTTGAGTCAGCCTGAATCCAAGGAATGAGGAAACTTCTCTAAAGGGCTGTGCACCTCCAGGCTGCAGAACCTCCTGATCAGGGAGATTACGGAGACCATTGGAGAATTAAAAGCCAGTCAAATGCCATCCTAACACAGATGGCACTAGCAGAGTTAATAAGCTGCTCTCAAGTTCCTCAAGAATGCCTCCCAGGAGACCAAAAGATGACTCTTAACAATAGGTGAAAACAAAAGTCAGTTTGACACGCTTCATCTTAAACACCTAGCAAAACAGTTATAACTGAAATATAGCCATACCTAGGCATTTTCAAAAAGTAGGAATAATTCTTCTAAGTTGATGTCAGTCTCATACCCCCAATGCCCCCAACTTTCTGAGATTTTTATTTATGAGACTTACAAATTGTCCTCTATACTTAAATCTTCCTGACCCCTCAAACCAATAGTTAACCTCACAACTAAAGCCTATCCATTCCAGTAACTACACACACTAGACTACAAGAGTGCCCAAATCATTCCCTTACTTATAGGACTGAAGACATCCACCAGGTTTAACTATAAAAGCAGCAGGATTAGAAACCTCTACTCACTACAAAAATGGTCAGCACAGGTTATTGTAGACACAGAACAGATTACTGATTGGGTGCTGACATTATGAAATCAATAAGACCCCCTGGCATCTGCCATGCTACAAAACCAGTCATGAAAATGCTATTTTTATGTAAACCAAGGTAAAACAGCTCCAGGAACTCAGGAGCCATTTCAAGTCCACAAATGATGAGCCACAATATGGGAAATCAAAAACTATGATCTGTCTTATCTTTTCCCTCCATACAAGTTCACATCATAGATATTTTATATGACATGCCCTTGAGAGATTCCTCTGTAACACTTGATAGTTTCACCTCTGTGTGTGAAATATTTTCTGGAGTGTATTGTTAGGAATAACTCTATATCTCCATATATATGTTCATTCTCTAACAGGAACCCTCAGTCAGTTCCAATAGAATATTGTGGAATCCCTTCCTGTATTTTCTTCAATCCAGGTTCCATTGGATAGACTTGCAAGCTTTTTTAGCCTTCTATTTTCCACTTTTGCCAGCGCCCGCGCCAGCACAAAGGGAAACTGAGTCAGGCGAGGGAGCCGCGGATGAAAATCACTCACACACATGCACACAGAGTAAGGCAAGAGACTCCTTTATTGAGCTCACACACACACAGCACAGCAAGAGAGACTCACTTCATTTTGCTCAGGTCCCTCTTTATATATGCTAAGAGGCCCTTTGTCCTCCAAGGGCTATGGGGTGCATAGGGTGTGACTATTCTATTGGCATCCGCTACAGGGTGCATAGGGTGTGACTATTCTATTAGCATCCGGTGACTATGCTATTAATGTGGAACTTGTTACAAGATGGAACAATGGCCAAAGCCATATGATTGACAAACCTGATATTTGTTGCATATTATGTACTGTGGATGTGCCCAGGCCAGCTCTCTCTCACACACTTTCAGCCTTCTGACTGCGTACACCACATTTTTGGTTTTATCTCCAAAACTCATGTGTTTTTCCCCTTATTTTCAGAAGCTCTTTCTTCACAATATACATGTATCTCCATAGTCATAGGAATTCTTGAACCCTCAACCGACATCGGTACCAATGAGGAGGTAACATGTCAGTTCTTTCTGTATCTGAACAAACTTTCCTTAATCCTGTAAACCCCAGTATATATGTCCAAGTCAATTGACCTTCAATTCTTACTTCTCACTGTCATATTTCCATGTTTGTTTCAGTTTCTCATGTGGGAGATCCATACTCATGTTCTCCCATTTACATATTACATTTTTTAGGTCTTTTCTGGAACTCATCTTTTAGCAGGATTCTCATGATCCACGTATGGTTTCCCACACGTTCTCAGAATTACACACTCAGGATGGTTTAGGTTAGTCCCTATTCATGTTAATTCTCCAAAACTCTCCTGAGCCAGGACACTATTGAATCTTATGCTTTACCCTCATCTGTACATGACTCCTTCTTTTCTTCAAGCAAGGAGCACCCACCTAAATTGTAGAGTGCATTTGGCCTGTCCTTCTTCCCTTTCAATGGTCTATTTCTACAGGCATCCCTGTGAGTGTGTCTGTTTCCTGGGTTCAGCGGTGTTTCCTAACATGCTGAATGATTCCATAGGAGAAGCAGACCTAGGGAAGCCTTGAAGTCAGCCTTATTGTAAAAGGGGCACCTAGACTTCTTTGGGGATACACAAGAGGGTCTCCTGTGGTATCTGGATCCCAAGAAGGACCATTTCTTCCCTTTGGATATGTCCTATGTGTTTTTTTTCTCCTCTTGGTGAGGCCTTAACTCTCCTTTTTGCTGATGTGACTAGGCACAACTGAGGTTTGGTGAGAAGCTCTATTGGCATAGGGGTATGCCCAACAAGCCTCCAGGTGCAGGCAATGGGGGCAGGGAGAGGCCTCATTAACATCTTTCCTGGAAGACAATCAGGATCCCCACTGGGCCGGAGTCACTTTTCTAGTGCAAATGATGGAGGGAGGCCTCTGAAGGCATGGACATTTCCATAGCTCTTTCAATTTTCAGGCTCAGTTTGGACATTTCTCTGTATTCTGACTCAACTTCTCTCAACTGACTGTCCAATCTGGGCTTCAACTGTACATTGAATGGGAGATTCTTTCTGACTTGGACTTCTTCTCAACAGGCATATTGCAATGACTCTCCCTTGACTCAGGCCTGTGTAGCATTCTCTACAGTCATGTATGTTTTCCCACATATTTACAGAAGAACAGGCTAACAAATATTAAAATGTATCTCAGCTTGGACTACTTTTCTCACCTGAAGCCTAAGTTGGTACAGAAGTGGACAGCAATTTTACCTCTCTACTCTTCCTCAGTTCCCTTAATTACAGGTACCCCAATTGAAATTTCCAAGTTTATTTCACCTTTGAATACCTTTTTTTTTTTGCCTTGCTCTTTATATATATTTTATACATATGGTGGTGGTCATTCTACTGAGCTTTCTCCCGTTTCCACAAGGTATTCTCCTATGGCTCTCTGTTGACACGTGCTTGTGTAAGGTCTATGAATTCACCTTAGATTTCCCACCAAATTTGTGTCTTTTTTTTCCATACTGGAGTTTGAACTCAGGGAAACTCGACCACTGAGCCACATCCTCAGGACTATTTTGTGTTTTATGTAGAGACAGGGTCTCACTGAGTTGCTTAGCGCCTCGCCACTTGTGAGGCTGGCTATGAACTCCCGGTTCTCCTGTCTCAGCCTCCCTACGTTCTGGGATTACAGGCTTGAGCTACCACGCGCAGCTTCCCCACCCAATTTTTGAAGTCCATTCTCAGGCCTATTCATAGTTTTCAATCATCAAGTTAATTCTCTAAGCCTAACACTAAATCAGTACAAAATATCATTTGAATTGGACATTTTTCATTCTCAAACACTAAGGGTTCCTATATCTTGGAACATACAATTATTTTTAAATGAGTACAAGCTTTCCTTTTTGAGATTCAAGGCTCAATTTCCATACATATGACTGTATGTCCTGAATGAGGTTCAGCTTGTTCGTCTCATATTCACAACGTATATATTATATAGGACATGCCCTTGAGAAATTCCTCTGTAACACTTGATAATTTCACCTCTGTATCTCACATCTTTTCTGGAGTAGATTGTTAGGAATATCTCTATATCTCCATATACATGTTAATTCTCTAACAAGAAGCCTCTGTCAGTTCCAATCGGGTACTGTGGAATCCCTTCCTGTAATTTCTTCAATCCAGGTTCCATTGGATAGACTTGCAAGCTTATTTGGCCTTCTATTTTCCACTTTCCACCTTCTGACTGCATATACCACATGTTGGTCCTATCTGAGATGCCTCCTCACTACCATTGATTTCCCATCCTATATTTTCAGATGTTTCTCTTTGTCCTCAGCCTGTTTGGTACTCTATGGACTCATGTGTTTTTCCCCTTATTTTCAGAAGCACTTTCTTCACAATATACATATATCTCCATATTCATAGGAATTCTTGAGCCCTCAACTGACATCAGTACTAATGAGGAGGTAACATGTAGGTCTTTCTGTATCTGAACAAACTTTTCTTCACTCTGTAAACTCCCGTATATATGTCCAAGTCAATTGGCCTTCAATTCTTACTTCTTACTGTGATATTTTCATGTTCGTCTCGGTTTCTCATGTGGGAGATCCATAGTCATGTTCTCCCACTTACATATTACATTTTTTTTGGTCTTTTCTGGAACTCATTCTTGAGTAGGATTCTTTAGATCCACGTATGGTTTACCACAAGTTCTCAGAGTTACACATGCAGGATGGTTTATGTTAGTCTCTATTCATGTTAATTCTCCAAAACTCTCCTGAGCCAGGACACTATTGGATCTTATGCTTTACCTTTATCTATATATGACTCCTTCTTTTCTTCAAGCAAGGAGCAC
Source organism: Geosciurus inauris (assembly GCA_004024805.1). Lineage (NCBI taxonomy): Eukaryota > Metazoa > Chordata > Mammalia > Rodentia > Sciuridae > Geosciurus > Geosciurus inauris. The sequence continues at coordinate 28,511 of PVHX01008007.1, forward strand.
CCACTTAAATTGTAGAGTGTATTTGGCCTGTACTTCTTCCCTTTCAATGGTTTGTTTCCACAGGCATCCCTGTAAGACTGCCCCTTTCCTGTGGCCAGTGGTGTTTCCTAACATGCTGAATGATTCCATAAATTAAGCAGAAAGAGGGAAGCCTTGAAGTCGGCCTTATTGTAAAGGGGGTATCTGGACTTTTCTCAGAATACACAAGAGGGCCTTCTGTGGTGTCTGTATCCCAAGGAGGACCAGTTTTTTCCCTTTGGAGAGGTCCTATGTGCCTTTTGTTTTTTAAAGATTTTTTTTTAGTTGTATATGGACACAATGTCTTTATTTTATTGCTTTGTATATGGTGCTGAGGATCAAACCCAGGGCCTCATGCATGCAAGGCAGGCGCTCTACCACTGAGCTACAATCCCAGCCCCGTCCTATGTTCTTTTAGATCTCTTCTTCGTTAGGCCTTAACTCTCCTTTTTGCTGATGTGACTAGGCACAGCTGAGCTTTGTTGAGAATCTCTATTTGCATAGTGGTAAGCCCCACAAGCCTCCATGTGAAGACAATGGGGCAGGGTGTGGCCTAATTAACATCTTTCCTGGAAGACAATCAGAAGCCACAGTTGGCAGCAGGTACCCTTTTAGTGCAAATGATGGTGGTAGGCCTATGGAGGCATGGACATTTCCATAGCTCTTTCAATTTTCAGGTTCAGTTTGGACATTTCTCTGTATTCTGACCCAACTTCTCTCTCTCAACTGACTGTCCAATCTGGGCTTCAACTGTATATTGAATGGGAGATTCTTTCTGACTTGGACTTCTTCTCAACAGGCATATTGCAATGACTCTCCCTTGACTCAGGCCTCTGTAGCAGTCTCTACATTCATGTATGTTTCCTCACATATTTACAGAAGAACAGGCTAACAAATGTTAAAATGTATCCCAGTTTGGACTACTTTTCTCACCTGAATCCTAAGTTGGTACAAAATTGGACCTCAGATTTCCCATCAAATTCCTTTTTTTCTTCTTCTTCTTTCCCAAACTGGGAACTTACCTCAGGGGGACTCGACCACTGAACCACATCCCCAGGACTATTTTGTGTTTTATGAAGAGACTGGGTCTCTCACTGTGTTGCTTAGTGCCTCGCCATTTTTCAGGCTGGCTTTGAACTCCCGGTTCTCCTTTCTCAGCCTCCCTAAGTGCTGGAATGACAGGCTAGAGCTACCACGCCCGGCTTCCCAATCAGATTTTTGAAGTCCACTTTCAGGCCTATTCATAGTTTTCAATCATCGAGTTAAGTCTGTAAGCCTAACACTAGTCAGTTCAAAATATCATTTATATTTGACATATTTCATTTTTAATCACTAAGGGTTCCTATATCTTAGAACACGAAATCATTTTATGGGTGTTCAAGCTTTCCTTTTTGAGGTTCAAGGCTAAATTTCCATACATATTTTAAAGACTAAATGATCAGGAGGAGATGAATTTAAAGCCGCTAGGCAAGACTTTATTGGAACATGCCCTTGGGCCAAATCCCCTGTCTACCAGTGTGTGTACTAAAGAATGGCACGTAGGTTGCAGGGCACAGAGAATTTGGAAAAGCCCATCAGAAACGGGAGGGCTTGGGTGCAGGAAGAGAAGGTCAGAGTCCTTCCTGGATAGGTCAGGAAAACCCGCTGATTTACAGGAGGCGTGTCTACTGGTGTCATCAGCATCTGGCTGGCCACTCTTCTGCAGCTACTTACTGCAACTGCCCTGACCAGTCCCTTTAATTGGACATCCTGGTCCCTGGCCAGACCTAACATTTCAGCCTTTTTGATGATATTGGACAGCAGATTCTGTCTGGCTACCTCATGAGGGATTGTGGGTGTCGAGAGATGGGGGTGTGGGTGGGGTGATGGTCAGGCAGAGAGGAAGACACAGGGGTGTGGGATCCTCTGGTTGTCAGTCATGTTGCTTGAATGTAGAAACATGACCTGTGGGTAGGAACAGAAGCTTGGGAGAGATTACTGATTAGCAGAAAAAGAAGGGGTCTGTCGAGAAATTTTGAGTTTGGTGAGAGTCCAGCATGATGGACCAGTCCAATGCTGGTCTATTTTGTAATGAAATTTGTTCAAGCTTTTAAGTAGCAATTACTGCATAATCAAGTCCTCTTGCTTTAGCCTAGAGGCAGTAAATGGGGGCCAAGAAGAGCCTAAGTATTACCAAAAGAAAGTTGGCCCTTTTTTGCCCTAGAGAGGGAGGTGGTAATTCAGCCTTATTGTACAGATAAGTCCCTATAACAAGGCTGGAGAGGACAAGGCATGTAAACATAGTAGTTTTTAATGTCACAGATGTCTATCTTTAAATTATTTTAAATGCCCAGGAATGGCTGTGTTCTTGGTTTTGCTAGGTGTTTAAGATGAAGGAAGTAAAATCAACTTTTGTTCTTATCCAATGTTAAGAGTCATCTTTTTGTTTCCTTGAGGAACTTGAGAGCAGCTTGTTTGCTCTGTTAGTGCCATCTGCCTTAGGACAGGTCGAGGTGTGGTGCTGACCACAAGTGGCTTCCCAGGAAGCAGGAGGGACAGTTCCCTTTTCAGTGACCTTCCTTTTCTTTGTATAGCATTTGATTGGCTCTTTAATTTTCTATTGGTCTCAGAAATCTCCTTGATCAGAAGGTCTTGTGGCCCAGAGGTGTAGAGCTTTCCAGAGAAGTTTCCTCATTCTTTGGATTGAGGCTGACTCACAGGGCAAGATCCAAATATTGGTTTTCTTGACCCTTTTAATTTAATTTTAGTTTTTAAGTCTTGAACTTAAACACTCAGCAAGCCAATGTTACCAGTTATAAAGTAAGGGTACTGGGCTTTAATTTTAAGTTCTGTCCTATAGGTGGTGGCTGATTTATCTTAAAATAATTTGGGTTGCTTGTTCTTGAAGTAGTACCTCTGTAAAACATTAACAGGCAATAGTCAGAGTTTAAGGAAAATACAAAATAAAATTAACAACAGTAAAAACATATTTAGTTTGTGTGATAGCTTTCTCAAATTTTAGGTGAGTTAGAGATTCTCAAATTTTAGGTGAGTTACAGATTATGTCCCTGTTTGAGGTCCTAATGATCTTTACAATAAAATTAATCCTTTGAACATATCTTTAAATGAACTGGAGTCTTGTCTACTTTAAAGCCATTTTAGTAAGCTGGGAGACAGAACTATCTCAGATAAGACAAGGCTTCTTGCAAAATCTTAGCAGAATAATAAATACATTAGGCCCTCATTTATTTAAAAGTTCAGTCTGATGTAAAAGTAATTTAAAGTCTTATTGATGATAGGTTTAGTTATAAAACATTAAATGATATAAATTTATACTATATAAGTTCAGTTTGGAGAACATCAGCTTGATAAAATATTCTTTTAAACCTTCTATTTTAAATACTTGTATACCTGGAAGATATGAACATATTTAATATGAAAACAGGACTAATAGCACCATAATTGCATTGACATTGTTTAATTACAGTTATATAAAACTTAATTTTTGAAAATTAGTTTTTTAAGTGATAAAACCTGACAAATGTAAGAAAATTATCTTATTAGGAGCAGAACATTGCTTTAGATTTTTATATTAGTACATTAAAGTTCAAATTGAATAAACTTGTATTAACTATAGTCAGATTAGTCATAAACATAAACCTTAGAAATTTACTCTTCATTTAGATTCATATCTCAAAATAATCCTTGTAAATTTTTTGAACTTAGAAAACAGTAGAAACCTTTAAAACTTTACAAAGGAATTTATAAACCTTTGTGCTGAAAGAAATGAGAATTGACTTTAACTTTCAAGCTCATATTAGTCACATGATGGCTGTCCTCTGAGGGCAGCAACTCCGTAGAATTATTAAGGTAAGTATATTAGGAATTCACAACTGATAGGGTAATACAGAGGCAGATGGCAAACCAATGATTTACATATCTTAGTATCCTAGATAAGGGGGAAACTCAGGTTTCAGCATTGAGGGCGCTGCTTAGATTTTAAGAAGCATAATTACCTAATCAAAGTTAAACATAGTCCAATCAAGTAAAACAAAAATAAACCTTTATGACCTCTTGTTCAATTTGCTTTCAGTCTTAAGATAGAATTAGGCTGGGTTAGAGAATTAAATTTATTTACCATTGATGAAAACACAATGTTTAAGTATGTTGGGCTTTAAATTAAGTAATTCTGTTTCTAATGATGACAAAGCAATTTTATATCCCCTTGTTATATTTAACCATTTATGAAAACATTAAAAATGTTACTCTGTGGAATTTAAAGGAATTAAAAGTATTTGGTATTGGATTTTACAGTTAACAGTTTATCTAATAAACACATTTGAGTACTCAATATCATATCTGATTTGCTTATTTTCATTATTAAAAAAACAAGACATTAGACAAACATATTTAATAGTAACATTTTGCCTTGAAGAAATTTTTGACAATGAGATATATTAGACATTTTATAGACATTAACATGCTATTAGTCCTTTGACCACGTGGAAAGACTTGTGAGTTGAGTAATTTTAAAGACTTTTTTTATTTGTTCACCTAATTTAAATTGAACCTTTTAAATCATGTGAATTAAAGGTATTTGGATCCATTTTTTAGGTTTAATTGATGAGTGCTCATTATTTATGCCAATTTTGATATCATGTGCACATAATAGTCAAGGCCTGCAGGCAATATTAGATTTTTTTTTAAAAACTCCATGGTTGAATAAAACAGGACTTATCAGAAAACATTATCCTGGATGTGAAGGATTAAGGTCATGTAAGCTCAAAACATAGAATGTAAGAATCTTAGAAAACAAAAATGAGGCAGCGGATAAAAAATAAATAAATAAATAAATAATGAGGGTGGTTGCAGTGGTGTGCGGACAGAGCGAGAGAGACGCAAGAATGCAGGGTGGGCGGACTCCGCCTAATGCTGTCTCTGGGACTGCACTGAGACCGAGGCCAGCTCTGCCTCTCAGGAAGATGGCGCTGAAGCTCGGAGGCGGGGGGCTGAGAGTGAGGGGAGCATCCACCGCATGGCAGGCAGCTCATAAACACAGAGTTGCCCATCTGAATGGCACGGAGGCAGTGAGGAATGCAGGGAGGCGCAGGCAGGCTCTGCAGCGGCTGGAAGAGCGAGCCCGGCCCCAGTGCCAGCCATCTGGAACAGCAGGGCCCCAGCGGTGCGGCCGCACGAGGAAAGAGATAGAGGAGAGGAGTTTGAGAGGACAGAACAAAAGGGAAAGAAGGGAGGGGTGAGGGTGAGTCCTCCAACAAAGCCTTGGTGAAAAGAATTTTTGCCCATTTCCCCATCTGGTGACAAGTTCAGCCAAATTAGTGAGGATTTTAAAATCAAAGTTCCTTGTGCTTCTTGTGCAGTCCCGGGGAGTGGCCGGAACATAAATTGGCATCCCAAAGAATGTTCGCATCCATGGAAGAACAGGGGCCAGGCAGAAAATTGAAGCATCCTTCGAACTTTTCGGGGCCCGAATAGCAGACGTCCCACAGCTAACAACAGGGATTGGGAATGTCTTCCCAGCCCTCATGGCCTCAAGCAGACAGAAAGCCCATGGAAAGAGAGCCCAGGCACACGTGCGCCTTATTGGATGGGCCTATGGAGCAGACAGTGGGGATGGGGCAAGCTGAGGAGCCAGAGGAAGGGCATGGCAGCCTACGTCACTCTTGTAGGTCCAGAGAGGGAAGACAGACAGCGGCTTCTGGTCTGGTTCAGAGATTTTGCCTCTACCCCAGTACAGGGAAAGGTTCAAGAACTCTCCTGGGTTTTGCGCACCATTATGTAAAGACTAAAGGACTGGAATGGAGCTGAATAAAAGCCGCTGGACAGGACTTTATTGGAAATACATGCCCTTGGGCCAAACACCCATTCACCAGAGCCTGTCCGGAAGAATGAAGAATGGTGCCTGGGTTGCAGGGCACAGAGAATTTGGAAAAGCCCAGTCAGAAAGGGAAGAGCTTGGGGGGAGGAAGAGAAGGTCAGAGTCCTTCCTGGATGGGTCAGGAACACCCGCTGATTGACAGGAGGCGTGTCTACTGGTGACATCAGTGTCTGGCTGGCCACTCCTCAGTTGCAGCTGACTGCAACTACCCTGACCGGTCCCTTTAATTGGGCATCCTGGACCCTAGCCAGACCTAACACATATGACTGTATATCCTGCATGAGGTTCAGGTTGTTATTCTCATATTCACATCATCTGTATTTTATATGACATGCCCTTGAGAGATTCCTCTGTAACACTTGATAGTTTCACCTCTGTGTCCCACATATTTCCTGGAGTAGATTGTTAGGAATATCTCTATATCTCCATATACATGTTAATTCTCTTACACGAACCCTCAGTGAGTTGCAATTGGATACTGTGGAATTCCTTCCTGTAATTTCTTCAATCCAGATTCCATTGGATAGACTTGCAAGCTTATTTGGTCTTCTAATTTCCACTTTCAACCTTCTGACAGCATACACCACCTTTTTGGTCCTATCTGAGATGCCTCCTCACTACCATTGATTTCCATCCTATATTTTCAGATGACTTTCAATGTCCTCACAATGTATGGTTTTCTATGGACTCGTGTTTTTCTCCATATTTTCAGAAGTCCACTTTATTTGATATGAGGATGGAAACTTTTGCTTGTTTGCAGGGTCCATGTGAGTAATATCTTTTTTCCCACCCTTTCACTTTTAGTCTGTGGATGTCTTTTCCTGTGAGATGAGTCTCTTGAAATCAGTATGTTGTTGGTAATCTTTTTTTTTAATCCAGTCTGTCAGTCTATTTCTTTTAATTGGTGCATTTAAGCCATTTACATTCAGGGTTATTTTGAAATATGATTTGAAATCCAGCCATTTTGGTTTGTTTTATGATTTTACTTTGAGTTCTTTTCTCTTTTGATAGGTCTTTCCTTTAGTGTATTTCCTCTGTTTGTAAATTTTCAGTGTTGGTTATCATTTCCTCTTTATGGAATATTTTGCCAAGAATGCTGTGTTATGCAGGCTTTCTAGCTTTAAATTCTTTTAAGTTTTATTTATCATGGAAGGTTTTTATTTTGTCATCAAATCCGAAGCTCAGTTTTGCTAGATATAGGATTCTTGATTGGCATCCATTTTCTTTCAGGGCTTGGAATATGTTATTCCATTATCTCCTGGCCTTTCGGATCTGGGTTGAAAAATCTGCTGAGATCTGAATTGGTCTCCCCTTTTATGTAATCTGGTTCATCTCTCTTGCGGCCTTTAAAATTTTATCCTTATTCTGTATGTTGGACATTTTTATTATGCTATGCCTTGGTGTAGATCTGTTGAAATTTTGTACGTTTGGTGTCCTGTAAGCCTCTTGTATTTGATTTTTCACTTCATTTTTCATATTGGGGAATTTTTCTGATATTATTTCATTGAAGAGATTGTGCATTCCTTTGGTTTGAAATTCTGCACCTTCTTCTATCCCAATAAATCTTAGATTTGGTCTTTTGATGATCTTCCATATTTCTTGTATGTTCTGTTCATGATTTTTTACCATCTTCCCTGTATGGCAGTTTATTTTCAAGATTGTATATCTTGTTTTCATTATCTGAGATTCTGTCTTCCAGGTGATCTAGTTTGGTAGTGATGCTTTCTATTGAGTTTTTAATTTGGTTTATTGTTTCCTTCATTTCAAGAATTTCTTAATGTTTTTATTTTCATGATCTCTAGCTCTTTCTTCAAGCAATCTTTTGCTATTTGTAATTGCTCTCTTATCTCTTTGTTAGAATGATCAATGGTTGCTTTTATTTGCTCTCCTATTTCTTTGTTGGATTGATCAATTTTTGCCTGTAATTGCTCACTTATGCCATTCTATAATTTGCTGATCATTTTAATTATGTACATTTTGTATTTTTTCTCTGACATTTCATCAACTGTGTTGTCAATGGATTCTGTTACAGTGGTATCGAGGTTTATCTGGGGCACTTTCATCCCTTGTTTTTTCATGTTGATTGTGAATCTTCCTTTCTTGAAATACCAATCTGAGTATTGTGGCTTCTATCCTATAATCTTGTATTGATACACCAGATTACCTGTGTCTCCCCTTGGAGCTACTTCTGTTCCCCCAGTGTCCCCAGATGGGCACTACTGTCACTAAAGTTGGTGGCAGAGGTAGTAGATATACCTCTAGAGGGCAGTGGAAGTGGCCTTGGCTGGGCTCCTGAGACAGCACCTGAGGGCTGTTTTGCCCCTCTTGCGCTCCTGCTGGTGAACAGGAACTCTGTAGCAGAACTGGAGGCAGGCCCAGGTCTAACTTAGGCAGGGTCACAAGCAGGAGAGTCTATGTGCAACCCTTATAGTGAGTGTGAGCTCCCCTGGGGCTGGAGGCTAGCAGGCTCTAGTCTGCCTTCAACTAGACACCCCTGACATTCCCTAAGAGCAGTTTGGGGCCTTCCTTTTCACCTGACCACAGGAAGTCTGGAGTGGAACTGAGGCGGGCCCAGAGTGCACTCGGGTGGAGCCTCTTTATGCTGGGATCTCTGCAGGACACTCTTACCCTGGGTGTGCCTTCCTCTGTGGCTGGTAGCTATCAGTCTCTGGTCAACCCTTGGTTGGACACCTGTGGAGTTTCCTGAGGGTGGATTTGAGCCCTCTGTGGCTCCTGCTGCACCATAAGAACTCTGATGCAGAACTGGGGCAGACCCAGGCCACAGTTGGGTGGGGCTGTCTCATGCTGGGGTCTCTGTGGCAGCTCTTACCTTGAGCTTGGGCTCCCCAATGGCTAGTGGCTAGCAGTCCCTGTTCTCCCTTTGGCTGGACACCTGTGGAGTTTCTTGAGGGTGGATTTGGGCCCTCTGCTGCTCCTGCCTGTCTGAAGGAACTCTGGAGTGGAACTGGGTGGACCCAGGCCACCCTTGGGTGGGGCTGCCTTGCACTGGGGTCTCTGGAGCTGGGGTCTTTGGAGCGACTCTTACCCTGAGTTTGGGCTTCCCTGTGGCTGGAGGTAGCAGTCCCTGGTCTCTCTTTGGACACTGGTGGAGTTTCCTGAGGGCAAATTTGGGCCCTCTGCTGCTCCTGCCTATCTGCAGGAACTCTGGAGTGGAATGAGGCAGGCCCAGGCCACCCTTGGGGAGGGCTGCCTTGCGCTGGTGTCTCTGGAGCGACTCTTGCCCTGAATTTGGGCTCCTCAGTGGCTAGAGGTAGCAGTTTCTGGTCTCCCTTTGGCTGAACATCTGTGGAGTTTCCTGAAGGCGGGTTTCAGCCCTCTTTGGCTCCTGCTGGTCCACAGCCATAATGTATTTTTTTTAGGCTCTCTGTTGGCACAAATCTCCTAAGATTCTATGAACTTAACCATGTTTTCCACCTATAATCAGCAGGACATTCTCAGGAATATTGATATGTGTTTATATTCGTGTTTATTCCTAAACTTTAACCCTAAGGCAGTAGAAAATAAGATATAAAATTTTACATATTTATCTCTCAAATCCAAAATTTTCATAAATCCAGGTACCCTGAAATACTTTTTATGTATGTGACACAATTTAGTTTTAATTTGAAATGTTCAATTTGCTTACATATTATTGTATATCCTCAAATGAGGTTCAATGTGATACTCTCATATTCACATAATAGATATTAATCTGACAGAGACTTGAATAATTCTTCTGTACCATTTTACAGTTTCAGGTATTTCTTTCCACATTTATTCAGAAGTACATTTTTTTTTTTTTTGGTACTGGAGATTGAACTCAGGGGCACTCGACCACTGAGCCACATCCCCAGCCCTATTTTGTGTTTTATGTAGACAGGGTCTCACTGAGTTGCTTAGTGCTTCGCCTTTGCTGAGGCTGGCTTTGAACTCATGATTCTCCTGTCTCAGCCTCCCTAAGCGCTGGGATTACAGGCTTGTGCCACTGTGCCTGGCTAGAAGTACATTTTTAAGAACTTTCTTATATCTTCATATACATGTTAATTGTCTAACCCTTATCCTAAGTCAGTACAAATTGCATAAAATATTGGACCAACTTCAGAATCAATTATTATTTTTTCTTTCCTCCAGTTACCATATTATGGATTTTCAAGTGTGTTCAGCATTGTATTTCCAATTTCCAATTTTCAATTCGCATACACCACACTTTTTATGCTGCATGAGCTTCATTTTACATAATATGTTTTCATATTACTCCTAATTTACTTATCCCTGTTTAGTATTGTGTCTAGTAAGGTATTTTCCGTACTATTTTCAGAAGTACTTTCTGAAGAATACACATATATTTCCATATTCATATTAATTTTCTAAACCTAACCCTAAGTCAGTACAAGTCAGCATGGAACATTTCATGTATTTCTATATATCAAACAACTTCTCTTCATTCCATTGACACCCATAATCACTCCCAAACATTTAACCTTTAATTTATTGTTTTCACTGGGAGATTTGAATATACATCACAGCTATTCATATGTGAGTTTCATACTCATATTCTCATATTTACATAATATATTAGTTATGACACTCTGTGACTCATCCCTGTGTATGATTTTATGTATTCAGTAATGCATTCCAAACATTCTCAAAAGTACATAATCTTAAATATGTATATCATTTCACCTTTATGTTAATTGTCTAAGCCTAACCATAATCAGGACAAAATTAATTTCCTAATTTACTTTCATCTGTGCATAATTCCATCTTTTCTAAAATTCAAGAATATTTATATGACTTTACGGTGTATTTTGCCTTTTTATTTCTATTTTCAATATTCCCTTTATATAGGCATCACTGCAATACCATCAGTTACATGTGAAGAGTAGTGTTTCCTCACATGCTCAATTATAATATTTGAGATGCAGAGTGAGGGAAGCAAAATTTGATAAAGATTTTACATATGTCTGTACTTTTTCTAAATTCCCTTATCTCAAGGTACCAAAATATAAATTTCCAAGTTCATTTCTCTTTCTGCTTTTATTTCACTTTGTTACATTTGATATATATATTATACATAACATATAGGATAATATATGTTTCTCTTACCATAATGTATATTCTTAAGGCTCTCTGCTGAAACAAGTTTCTGTAATACTGTATGAGTTTGACTAATATTTCCCAGCTGTATTTGGAAGTGGTTCATCAGGAATATTCATATGTTTCCATATTCATGTTTATTCCCTAATCTAATCCCTAAGACATTGAAAAATAACATATTAAATTTCACATATTTCTATCTTGATTCCTAAATTTCCTTAAATTCAGAATCCCTAAAATTATTTTTAAATGTCTACCACTTTTTAGTTTTAATTTTTAATGTTAAATTTGCTTACATGTCACTGTATACCATCAATGAGTTTCAGTGTCACAGGCTCTTATTCACATAATAGATTCTCATCAGAGTGACTTGAATAATTCGTCTGTAAAATGTTACAATTTTGACTATTTTTTCCCACATAGTTATGGAAGTACATTCTTAAGAACTTTCTTGTATCTCCATATACATGTTAATTGTCTAACCCTAACCCTAAGTCAGGATGAAAATGGTGACAATATTGGACCAACTTCAGAATAAATTCCTGTATTTTCTTTATACAGTTACCATATTATGGATTTTCAAGTATGTTTGGCATTCTACTTCCAATTTTCAAAGTTCAATTTGCATACACAATATTTTTATCCAACATGAGCTTCATCCTAACTACCACTGGGTTAATGGAATATTTTCATAGAACTCTCAATTTACTCATCCCTGTTTAGTATTGGGTCTACTCATGTATTTTGTTTCTATTTATAGAAGAATTTTCTAAAGAATACACATATATCTCAACGTAATTCTCTAACCCTAACCCTAAGTCAGTCCAAATCAGCATGGAAAATTTCATATGTTTCTGTATGTAAATCAACTTCTCTTCATTGCATGGACACTCATATACATTCCCAAGAGGATTTACCTTTAATTTTTAGTTTTCAGTGACAGATTTGCATATACAGTTATTCAAATGAGAGACTCATATCATGTTCTCATATTTACATAATATATTAGATTTGACTATCAGTGACTCATGCCTGTGTAGGATTTTATGTATTCACTTATGCATTAAACACATGTTCTCACAAGTACATATTCATGATTATGTATATTATTCCACCTTTATGTTAATTGTCTAACCCTATCATTCATCAGGATAACATTCAATTTCATAATTTAATTTCATCTGTGCATAATTCTATTCTTTCTTAAATCCAAGGAGATTTATATGAATTTTACAGTGTATTTTGCCTTTTTAGAAAAAAATTTCCATTTTCCTTTTTATAGGAATCACAGTAATATGGTCTGTTACTTATGACGAGTGGTTTTTCCTCACATGCTTGAGTATAATATTAGAGAAGCAGACCGATGAAAGCATTGAAGGAAGGGTATTGAAAAGTGGTGGCAGAGTTTTTTTCTCATGAAAGGTAAGACGGCCTTAGGTTATATCTGGATTCCAGGAAGTACATGTGTATTCCCTCTGTTAGAGCTTTTTGTTCTTCTCTTCATCTTATCTGTCATTTCTGTTTTTGTGATAGGACCAGGTTATGCTTGGTGAGATGGTCCATTGGCATATACCTTGTGGATAGAGAAAATGGTCCCCGTGAAAGTTATTGAGCACAGAAAGCCCTAATTAACATCTTTCCATGGAGACAATCATTACCAACAGAAGGCAGCTAAGAAAGTTTGTATTGAAATGGTGGGAAGAAGACCACTGTAGGTATGAATATTTCATAATTTCTTTACTATTATGGGCTAAATTTGGACTTTTTTTCTACTCAAATTATATTTCTAATCTGCTTGTATATTTAATTCTAGCATCTACTTTATATCCAATATGAGATTCAGTATGACTTCCAATTATGGACATACTCTATTTTCCAACGATTCTCACTTTACTCATTTCTGTGTAGAATTCTATATATTCATGTATGTTTTTCACATAGTTTCAGAAGTACATTCTTACAAATATTCATATTTCTCAAAATTCAGATTAATTTTCTCACACTTAAACTGAGTCAGTACAAAATTTGATAATTTTTTTTCCTATTTCTGTACCTTTCCTAAATTTCCTTAATTCAAAGTACCAAAAATATAAATTTCCAAGTTTATTTCTTCTTCTATTTTTATTTTACTTTGTTACATTTGATACATATATCATACAGATTTATATGAGTTTTGAGTAGCTTTCTCAAAACATTTGTTACATTTGATACATATATCATTTGATACATATATCATACAGATTTATATGAGTTTTGAGTAGCTTTCTCATATTACCTTAATGTATTTTCTTAGGCTCTCTGTTGACACAAGTTTCTATAAGATTCTAAGAATTTGACTAAGCTTCTCCCCCATATGCAAAGGACATTCTCAAGAATTTTCATATTTCTACATATTTGTGTTTATTTCCAAAGCCTAATCACAAGGCAGTAGAAAATATGATATTAAATTTTACATATTTTTCTCTCAAATCCTAAATGTCCTTAAATCCAGGTACACTGAAGTAATCTTCAAATCTGTATCACTTTTTACTTCTTATTTTCAATGTAAAATTTGCATACATATCACTGTATATCTTCAATGAATTTCAGCATAAAATTCTCATATTCACAGAGAGGATTTTAATCTGACAGTGACTTGAATAATTTGTCTGTAAAATTTTACAATTTCAGGTGTTTCTTTCCACATACTTTCAGAAGTACATTTTTAAAAACTTTCCTATATCTCCATGTACATGTTAATTCTCTAACACTAACCCTAAGTCAGCAGAAATTGGATACAATATTGGACCAACTTCAGAACCAATTCCTCCATTTTCTTTCTTCATGTTATTAAATAATAGATTTTCAAGTGTGTTTGACATTCTATTTCCAATTTTCAATATTGAATTGGCATACACAATATTTTTTATCCTATTTGAGCTTCATCCTAACTGCCACTCTTTTCTATAATATATTTTCATAGGAATCTCAATTTACTCATCCCTGACTAGAATTTTGTCTATTCATGTATATTCCCTCATATTCTCAAATTTCTTTCTAAAGAATTCACATATATCTCCATATTCATGTTAATTAGCTAGGCCTAACCCTAAGTCAATCCATGACAGCATGTAACATTTCATATAATTCTGTATGTAAACCATACATTCCATGGACACCTTCATTTCTAATAGGATTTAGCCATTAATTTTTAGTTTTCAATAAGAAATTTCATATATATCACAGATATTCATATCTGAGATTCATAGTCCTGTTCACATATTTACATAATAAATTTGTTATGATGCTTCATGTCTCATCACATTGTAAGATTTTATGTATTCACTAATACATTACACATGTTCTGACAAATTGATTCTGTATATTATTTCAACTTTATGTTAATTGTCTAACCCTAACCTTATTCAGGACATAATTCAATTTCATAATTTACTTTCATCTGTACATATTTCCATCTTTTCTTAATCCAAGAATATTCATATGACTTTTAGCTTGTATTTTGAATTTTCTTTTGAATTTCCATTATTCCATTTTTATTGGCTTCACAGTAATACCGTCGGTTACATGTGATGAATGATGTTTCCTCATATGCTCAATTATAATACTACAGGAGATGATTGAGGGAAGCATTGAAGCCAGGTTATTGTAAAGTGGTGACAGAATTTTCTCTCAGGAAAGATGAGATGGCCTTAGGTTATATCTGGATCCCAAGAAGTACATGCGTATTCCCTCATGATATGACCTATGCTCTCTTTGTTCTTCTCAACTCTTCACCTTATCTGTCATTTCAGCTTTTCTGGTAGGCCCAGATTATGCTTGTTCTGATTCTCCATTGTTTATAGCTTGCAGTTAGAGAAAAGCATCCAGGTGAAAGTTATTGAGTGGGGAGTGCCCTAATTAACATTTTTTTCTGGGAAGGCAATCATTAGTAATTGGTGGCAGCTGGGGCAGTTTGTAATGAAAAAGAGGGAAGAAGGCCACTGTAGGCATGGATGTTTCAATATCTCTTTAATATTCCAAGCTGAGTTGGGCCTTTTCTTTATGTCTTACTCAAATTAGCTATCTATATTGACTGTCTATATAATTCTGGCTGCTTCTTTAATACAATATGAGATTCAGTCTGTCTTTCACTTTTGGGCATAATATATTTTCCAATGACTCTCACTTTACTCATTTCTGTATAGGATTTCTATATGTTTGTGTTGTTTTGTTCACACAGTTTCTTAAGTACATTCTTATGAATATTCATATTTCTCCAAATTTGGGTTAATTCTCTCACCTTACACTGATTTACTACAAAATTTGATAACATTTTTACCTTTCTCTCTACCTTTCCTAAAATTCCTTAATTCAAGTTACCCAAATATAAATTTCCAAGTTTATTTTTTCCTCTACTTTCATTTTACTTTGTTACATTTGATACATACATTATACATATTATATAGGCGTTTTGACTACCTTTCTCATATTACAATATTGGATTTTCTTAAGTCTCTCTCCATACAAGTTTCTGTAAGATTCTATGAATTCGACTATGTTTTCCGACTTATATTCAGAGGGACATTCTCAGGAATATTCGGATTTCTCCTTATTCGTGTTTATTCCCAAACTCCAACCCTAAGACAGTAGAAAATAACATATTAAATTGTGCATATTTCTCTCTTGAATTCTAAATTTCCTTAACTCCAGGTACCCTGAAATAATTTTTAAATGTGTATCAACTTTTAGTTTGAATTTTCAATGTTAAATTCTCAATGAGGTTAAGCTTAATATTTTTATATTCATATAGTAAATTTTCATCTGACAGTGACTTGAATAATTTGTCTGTAAAATGTTACATTATCATGCATTTTTCCACATATTTTCAGAAGTACCTTCTCAGGAACTTTCTTATATATCCATATATATGTTAATTCTATAATCCTAATCCTAAGTCAATACATTTTGGATACAATATTGGACAAATTCAGAATTAATTCCACACTTTTCTTTCATCCAGTTACCATATTATGGATTTTCAAGTGTGATTGGCATTCTATTTCCGTGTATCAATGTTGAATTGGCATACACAACATTTTTATCCTACATGAGCTTCAGCCTAACTACCATTGGTTTACATAATATATTTTCATATGACTCTAAATTTACTCATCTCTGTTTAGAATTGTTTCTTTTAATTGTTTTTTCCCTCCTATTTTTTAGAAAAAAGTTTCTAAAGAATTCACATATATCTCTATATTCATGTTAGTTCTCTAACCCTATCCTTAATTCAGTCCCAGTCAGCATGAAATATTTCCCATATTTTTGTATGTAAACCAACTTCTCTATATTCTATGGAAACCCATATTCATTCCCAAGTGGATTTAGCCATTACTTTTTAGTTTTCACTGGGAGACTTGCATACACATCACAGGTATTCATATGTGAGATTCATACTCACGTTTTCATATTTACATAATGTATTTGTTGACACTTTCTGTAATTCATCCCTGTGTAGAATTTTATGTATTCACTTATGCATTATACACATTCTCACAAGTACTTAGTCATAATTATGTATATTATTCCACAGTTAGGTTTATTGTCTAACCCTATCCTTAGTCAGGACAACAATCAATTTCATAATTTACTTTCATCTGTGCATAATTTCATCTTTCCTTTAATCCAAGATTTATATGACTTTTACAGTGTATATTGCCTTTTATTTTCAATTTTTAATATTCCATTTCTATAGGCATCACAGCAATACCGTTGGTTATGTGTGATAAGTGGTGCTCGCATACTTGAGTATAATATTAGAGAAGCAGAAGCAGGGGAGCATTGAAGCCAGGTTATTGACAAGTGGTAACAGTGTTTTCCCCCAGGAAAGATATGATGGGCTTAGGTGGTATCTGGATCCCAAAAAGTACATGTGTATTCCCACTTGATATGGCATATGCTCTCTTTGTTCTTTCAACTCTTCACCTTATCTGTCATTTCTGCTTTTGTGATAGGCCTAGATTATGCTTGGTGAGATGATCCATTGGAGTATAGCTTAGAGACAGAGAAAAGGGTGAAGGTGAAAGTTATTGAGCATGGAGGTCCTTAATTAACATCTTTTCAGTAAGACAAACATTAGCAACAGGTGGCAGCTGGGGCAGTTTTTAATGAAAAGGTGAGAAGAAGGCTTGAATGAATGAATGTGCATGAATGTGTGCATGAATACTTCAATATCTCTTTAATATTCCAGGCTCAATTGGAACTTTTCTTTCTTTCTCAAATTATCTCTCTACACTGTCTATTTAATTCTGGCTTCTTCTCTGTAGATCTATATGATATTCAGTCTGTCTTCTGCTATGGACATAATATATATTCTAATGACTCTCACATTAGTAATTTCTGTGTAAGATACTATATGTTCATGAATGTTTTTTTCATAAATTTTTGAAGTACATTGTTATGAATATTCATATTTCTCCATATTCAGGTTAATTCTCTCACCCTTAAACTGAGTCAGTACAAAATTTAATAAAATTTTTATCTATAACTCTACCTCTTCCAAATTTACTTATTTCAAGGTACCCAAATATAAATCTCCAAGTTTATTTTTTCTTCTATTTTCATTTTACTTTGTTACATTTAATATATATATAGTGTGCATATTATATAGGAGTTTTGACTAGCTTTCTCATATTACCACAATGTATATTTTTAAGACTCTCAGTTTTCATAAGATTCTGTAAGATTCTATGAATTTGACTATGTTTTCCCACCTATATTCAGAGGGACATTCTCAGGAATATTCATATGTCTCCATATTCATGTTTATTCCCAAATTCTAAACTGTAAAATTCATACTGAAAATGGAGTCACTCTGGCTCAGCCCTGAACTTATCTCCTAACCTTTCTTTGTGCTTCTCTGATTAATGCTTTGCTATGCTTGCTTCTTACATTTGAGGGGGCAAAACCGCAGACTGCCAGACCCTTGGCCAGTTACCCAAAGTTTCAAAAATTGAAAAGGGATATAGGGGGAATTGTCATGTTTGAACTGTAAATAACTATAGGTTGAATATTTGCCAAATCCTGTTTTTTTGAGTCATGTAGATAGCCCTCTGACACCCTCATTTTGAGGTCACACTTTGAATGAAATGAGAGCTTACCCCAATCCATTGTCCTGTGTTCCTTTTTCCTCAATAAACTTTGTTGCTTCTGAAGAGTTGTCTGTGCTGCACTTCTTGGGGAGAGTTGCAGGTTCAATGCAACATTTGGTGCATTGGCTGGGAAGCCCCTCTTCCTAGTTGCTCCACCTGCTCTCCTTCTCAGGAGTGTGGAAGGGGGGGGGATTGATCCTCTCTACCAAGGGGAATTAATTCCCCTTGAGGGATAGGTCAAATCTGTATTGTTATACCATAGGGACTCGATGGCCAAGCTGGATGCAGCATTTGGCCCCGAGTCAGGACTCCACCCAAGATGCAGGTGGACTCCATCTGGTCTGGTTCAGTTTTCAGGTACAATCTCACAAAGTCATCCTAATATTAACTGTCCACAAAAGCATCATAGCCTCGAGATCTCTAGCCTAACTGTGGTGTGTTTATTGTTTGTCTTGTCTGTGGGTACTGTCTCCTTGTCTTTTGAAATAATAAGTCAATCTTCACCCTTATCTAGCCCTTTAAATTTAATCAAATCACACTTTAAGAATTTTCAGCAAAAGGCAGCCTAACACAGGGATGCCATTTACCAAGTTAAACTAACCATTTCTGTTCCCTTGAATGGCCCACATTCAAGATCAGATGGCCTTTGGAGGGGACTATCAGCCTCCCCACTGCTTACTGGGTCCAAAAAATCAAATACCAACCAACCAAAAAAAAAAAAAACAAGTTAAGAAGATTTTTAACTGTGCTCATTAAAGCTTGCATAAAATGTAAAGAGCTGCCAATAGAATTAAAGGAAAAAAAAAGGCAAGAGCTAAAGCTAAATGTAAAAAGAGCATTTTAGAGATTGCCTCCAGTTGAGAACTGGGCCAGATGCCCAACAGAGTTGACAATATCAGTTTCTACAGATGGCAAATTAAAACTAGAGAGTATAGGATTATCATTTCTAAGATGTGTGAAAACATCATTTTGTCTAGGAAATTTGGCTTTTGTCTCTCATTCAGCCCCAAATACTCACAGAAATCTCCAAAAACTTAAAGGGTTTACAGAGTAACTTCCAGCTATTGGAGGTGACCCAAAAGTTTTTAACCATGGCAGTTCAGGTAATAAATATTTTTCAAAATGCCAGGCAGAGATTTTGGTGGCCACTATCCAAGAGACCAGAAAACCTGGTTTAGAATGGGACCCTGAGCTGAGCGGGTCTCCCAAGGGGTCCAGTGGAAGCAGAATCCTTTTCTGCCTCTTTGGGAGATTCCTTCAGAGAGAAATGAGGCCCCATTTGTACATATTACCTTAACTTTTTTAACCTCTCATGAGTGGGGCCACATCAGGATGAAAACCAGAAAGTCTTTTAAACTTCTATTTTTGAGTTTTTAATTTTGATCTGGTGCTCCTGTTTAATATGTTTTTCTGAGTAGACATATTTTATCCAACTGTAAAGTGTTTAGGCTAGTTTACAAGTTTATCCATAGGCTAGTTTACATCCATAGGCTGGTTTACAAGTGTTAGCTCTCAATCAAATAGGTTTTAAAAAAATAAGCTACAAGGCCTTTTTTGTTTGTTTTGTGTGGGTACACCAGTGTATTGTCAGTCTACATATATTGCCATGTTTACATGTTTGGTACAAAAATTGACATATAAGCTCATAAATTAAAAATTTTAAAAAATGGATCCAAATACCTTTGATTCACATGATTCAATGAATTCAACTTAAATTGTGTAAACAAATAAAAGAAAAAAAAATGTCTTTAAAAGTTACTAACTCACAAGCTTCTCCAAGTTGTCACTTGTTAATAAAATGTTAATGTGTATAAAATATCTAATATCCATTTTTCCTAGGATTTTCTTCAACAGAAAGAAATGATTCTATTAAATACAGGTGTCTGATATTTTGTTTTTTTAAAAAATAAGTAAATTAGATCTGACATATATGAGATTGATCATGGATATGTTTGTTAAAAACATCTAAATGGTCTATGAAGTTAAAATGCTAACTGTTAAATATAACATCAAGTAGTATTAACTTTTTAAATTCCTTAAGGGAATATGCTTAAACATTACTGGTGTTTTCATAAACTGGTAACATTTTAAATTACTTTGTATCATCACTAAAAATAAGGTTATATAAAGTGTATAAATGTTTCAAATATTTCATAT
Organism: Geosciurus inauris; assembly: GCA_004024805.1. Classification (NCBI taxonomy): domain Eukaryota; kingdom Metazoa; phylum Chordata; class Mammalia; order Rodentia; family Sciuridae; genus Geosciurus; species Geosciurus inauris. The sequence goes on from PVHX01008007.1 coordinate 48,788, forward strand.
TATTAAAACAGTGTCTAAATTCAGAGATTTTATAAGGGTTATTTCAGAATGTAAACAAAAAGAAGGGTCAACAAATAAAAAATTAAAAGGTTCTAAATATTAAAATATATTTAATAAAAAAATTCTGCATAAAAACTTCATCTAAGTAAACAACAAGAGAATCTAAATGATAAAAAGGTCTATGTAAATAAAGGACAAGTTTGTGTGTAAGTTGGATATATATATGTAACACAAATAGTTAAAACTATTTAAGGTTTTCCCCTAAGGTCAAATATTAATGTACTGGTATAAACCAAAATTTAATCTGTTAAAATGACAAAAATTTCTTAAAACATTAATTCACTCCTAACATTGTGTTTGTTAAGTTTTATTCTCAAAACAACTAGTCTTAGAGAAATTAAGGTTTGTACCACTCTGGTTAAACAGCAACTGGTATTTTACAGTATTGTACTACATTACAGAGTCTAGAGTTTTCTTTAAGGATTAAACTTAATTAATATAAAAATCTCAATGTAATTATGGTGCTATTACACTTCTTTACATATTAAATGTCTTCGTATATTTCAGGTATACAAGTCTTTAAAATAAAAGATTTAAAGAAACATTTTATCAAGCTGGTGTTCTACAAACTAAAGTTGTCTGTAATAGTAAATTTAGACTTATAGAAATGCAAATATTATTGTAGATATATTTATATCATCTGATGTTTTGTAACCAAACCTATACCTTATGTTACCTTTTACACTGGAATATAAAAATGTAAAGGTATTTTTAAAAGATAATAAGAGCCTGATCTGTCTAAAGGTTAATATTGTAGTTGACATTCCTATAGATTCAGGAACTGTATGTCAAAATAACTCCAAATAGGGCAAACTTCAGTTCTTTTGAAGTTGTATATCTTAAACAGGGGATATGATATATAACCCAGATTAAGCCATTTATAGACAGATAGTAAATAAAAAGGTAAAAATAAGTATAAAGTTATACTCATTAAGTTAAAGCCCAGTACTCTTTAAGACTGGTAAGACTGACTTGCTGGATGTTTAAGGCCAAGGCTTGAATATTAAAGTTAAAATAAAGGGGCTAAGGAAGCCAATATTTGGTTCTTGTCCTCTGAGCCAGCCTGAACCCTGGGAAAAGGGGAAGAGCTTTACAATTCTGGGCCACATAATCTTCTGATCACGGAGATTAATGAGACAACTAGACTACAGAAAGACAATCAATATGCATGCTACAAAAGAGGAGGGTCATTGGTGAGATGGTCCATTGGCATATAGGTTAGAGAGAAAAGAAGGGTCCAAGTGAAAGTTATTGAGCAGGGAGGGACCTGATTAACATCTTTCCAGGAAGACAATTATTAGCAACAGGTGGCAGCTGGGGCAGTGGTAATGAAAAGGAGGGAAGAAGGCCACTGTAGGCATGAACATGTCCTTTGCTTTTTAATATTCTGGGCTCAATTGGCCTTTATTACTCAAATTATCTATGTATACTGATTTAATTCTGCCTTCGACTCTACATCCAATATGAATTTCAGTCTGACTACCAGTTATGAGCATAATATATTTTCCAGTGACTCTAAATTTACTAATTTTTGTGGGGGTTCTATACATTCATGTATGTTTTTTCACATAGTTTCAGAAGTACATTCTTATGAATATTCATGTTTCTCCAAATTCATGTTAATTCTCTCAAACTTTAACTGAGTCAGTACAAAATTTGATAAAATTTTTACCTATATCTGCACCTTTTGTAAATTTTTAATTTAAGATACCCAAATATAAATTTCACAGTTTATTTCTCCTTCTATTTTCACTTGACTTTGTTACATTTGATACACATGTTATACATATTATAAAGAAGTTTTGAGTAGCTTTCTTTTTTTAAAAAAATGTTTATTTTTTAGTTGTAGGTGGACACAATAGCTTTATTTTATTTTTATGTGGTGCTGAGGATCGAACCCAGTGCCTCCCGCGTTCCAGGCGAGCACGCTACCACTGCGCCACAACCCCAGCCCTTGAATAGCTTTCTTATATTACAATAATGTATTTTCTTAAGGCTCTCTGTTAACACAAGTTTCTGTAAGATTCTATGAATTTGACTAAGTTTTCCCACATATATTCAGAAGTACATTCTTAGGAATATTCATATTTCACCACATTCATGTTTATTTTCAAATCCTTACCGTAAGGCAGTAGAAAATATGATATTAAATTTTACATATTTCTCTCTCAAATCCTAAATTTCCTTAAATCTAGGTACACTGAAATATATTTTAAATGTGTATCACTTTTTAGTTTTAATTTTCAAAGTTAAATTTGCTTAGATATTACTGTAGATTTTCAATGAGTTTCAGTGTGATATTGTCACATTCACATAGTAGATTTTCTTCTGACAGTGACTTGTATAATTCATCTGTAAAATTTTACAATTTGAGTATTTCCTTCCACATATTTTCAGAAGTACATTCCTAAGAATGTTCCTATATCTCCATAAGCATGTTAATTCTCTAACACTAACCCTACATCAGTACAAATTGGATACAATACTGGACCAACTTCAGAATAAATTCATCCAATTTCTTTTATCCAGTTACCATATTAGGGATTTTCTAGTGTTTTTGGCATACTGTTTTCTATTATCAATGTTCAATTGGCATACACAATTTTTTATTCCACATGAACTTCATCCTAACTACCAGTGGTTTACATAATGTATTTTATATGAATCTCAATTACTCTTCCCTGATTAGAAGTGTGTCTATGCTTTTATTTTCCCTCCAATTTTCAGGCGCTCTTTCTGAAGAATACTCATATATCTTTATATTCATGTTAATTTTCTAAACATAAACCTAAGTCAGTGAAATTCAGCATGGAACATTTCACATATTTCTTTATGAAAACAAACTTCTTTTCTTTTCATTAACATCCATATTAATTTACAAGAGTGTTTTGCTTTTAATTTTAAGATTTCACTGGGAAATTTTTATGTACATCACATGTATTCATATGTGAGATTTATACTCATGTTCTCATATTTACATAATTATATTAGTTTTGTCTCACTGTGACTCATCCACATGTATGATTTTATATATTTACATATTTGTTATGACTGTATGATTCATCTTTATGTATGATTTTATGCATATTTTTAACATATTCACTTATGCATTACACAAATTCTCACAAGTGCATAATCATGATTATGTATTTTATTCCAACTTTATGTTAATTATCTAACCCTAATATTAATAAGGACAACATTTAATTTCATAATATACTTTCATCTGTGCATAATTTTATTTTTCTTGAATCCAAAAATATTTTTGACTTTTACAGTGTATTTCTCCTTTTCTTTTCAATTATCAATATTCATTTCTATAGACATCACAGCATTAGCATCGGTTACCTGTCACAAGTGGTGTTTCCTCACATGCTCCAATATAATATTACAGAAAAAGACATCGGGAAGCACTGAAGCCAGGTTATTGAAAATTGGTGAAAGAGTTTTCTCTCCGGAAATATAAGACGGCCTTTGGTGGTATCTGGATCCCAAGAAGTTCATGTGTATTCCATCTTGATATGGCCTATGCTTTCTTTTTTCTTCTCACCTCTTCACCTTATCTGTCATTTATGCTTCTGTAAAAGGCCCAGATTATGCTTGATGAGATAGTCCTTTGGTGTATAGCTTACAGATAGAGAAAAGGGTCCAGGTGAAATTTTTTGTGCTGGGATGGCCTTAAGTAACATCTTTCTAGGAAGTCAATCATTAGCACCTGGTGGCAGGTAGGACAGTTTGTAATTAAAAGGTGCAAAGAAGGCAACTGTAGGCATAAACATTTCAATATATCTTTAATATTTTGGGCTCAATTGGGCCTTTTCTTTTTGTCTTCCTCAAATTATCTATCTACAGTGACTATTTAATTCTGGCTACTTCTCTATATCAAATATGAGGTTCAGTTTCTCTTCCTCTTATGGATATAATATATTTTTCCAATGACTTTCACTTTACTCATTTCTGTGTAGGATTCTATATCTTCATGTGTGTTCATACTGTTTCAGAAGTACATTTTTATGAATATTCATATTTCTCCATATTCAGGTTAATTCTCTCACCCTTAAACTTAGTCAGTACAATATTTGATATAATATTTACCTTATCTGTATAGCTTTCCTAAACTTCCGTAGTTCAAGGTATCCATATGTAAATTTCTAAGTTTATTTTTTCTTCTATTTTCATTTTACCTTTTTGAATTTGATACATATTTTACAAATATTGCATAGGAGATTTGATTAGCTTTCTCCTATTACCATAATGTAGCTTTTTAAAGCTCTCAGTTGACACAATTTCTGTAAAATTCTATGAATCCAGCTATGTTTTCCCAGCTATATCAGAGGGACATTCTCAGGAATATTCATATTTCTCCATATTCATGTTTATTCCCAAAACCTAACTCTAAGGCTGTACAAAATAAATATTAAATTTTACATGTTTCTCTCTCAAATCCTTAATTTCCTTAAATCCAGGTACCCTGAAATAATTTTTAAATGTATATCAGTTTTTATTTTGAATTTTCAATGTTAAACTTGCTTAAATATCACTGTATATCCTTAATAAGATTCAGTGGGATATTCTAATTTTCATATAGTAGATTTTCATCTGACAGTGACATGAAAAATTCATCTGTAAAATGTTACAATTTTGACTATTTCTTTCAACAATTTTCAGTAATATACACTTAATAACTTTTATGTATCTCCATATACATGTTAATCTGTATACCCTTATACAGTCTGTACAAACTAGATAACATATTGGACCAACTTACAAATCAGTTCTTCCCTTTTCTTTTATTTTGTTATCATATTGTGGTTTTTCAAGTGTGTTTGACATTCTATTTTCAATTTTCAATGTTCAGTTTGTATACACAACATTCTATATCCTATATGATCTTCTTCCTAACTACCACTAGTTTACATAATGCATTTTCATATGACCCTCAAATTACTCATCCATGTTTATTATTGTGTCTTCTCATGTATTATCCCTCCTTTTTTCAGAAACAGTTTCTAAAGAATACACATATATCCTCATATACATGTTAATTCTCTAACCGTAACCCTAAGTCTGTCCAAATCAACATGGAATATTTCATATATAACTCCATGTAAACCAACTTCTCTTCATTCCATGGACACCCATGTTCATTCACAAAAGTTTTTAATCTTTAATTTTTAGATTTCACTGTGAGACTTGCATACACATTACATAGGTATTCATATGTGCAATTCATACTCATGTTTTTATATTTACATAATATATTATTACTTTCTGTGACTCTTGCCTGTGTATGATTTTATGTATGCATTTATGCATTACACATGTTCTCACAAGTGAATAGTCATGATTATGTATATTATTCCACCTTTATGATTTTGTCTAATCATAACCTTAGTCAGGACAATATTCAATTTCATAGTTTACTTTCATCTGTGCATAATTCCATTGGTTACTAGTGAAAAGTGGTGTTTCCTCACATGCTCAAATATAATATTAAAGAAGCAGACACATGGAAGCATTGAAGCCAGATTATTGACAAGGGGTGACAGAGATTTCTCTCGGGAAAGATAAGATGGCCTTAGGTGGTATCCAGATCCCAAGAAGTACATGTGTATTCCCTCTTGATATGGCCTATGCTCTATTTGTTCTCAACTCTTTGCCTTATATGTCTTTTCTGCTCCTGTGATAGGCTGAGATTATGCTTGGTTAGATGGTCCATTTGTATATAGCTTAGAGATGGAAAAAAGGGTCCAGGTGAAAGTTATTGAGCAGGGAGGGCCCTAATTAACATGTTTCTGGAAAGACAATCATTAGCAACAGGTGGCAGCTGAGGCAGTTTGTCATAAAAATGTGGGAAGAAGGCCACTGTAGGCATGAACATTTCAGTATCTCTAAATATTCCAGGCTCACTTAGTCCTTTTCCTTCTTACTTACTCAAATTATCTATCTACATTGACTATCTATTTAATTCTGGCTTCTTCTCTATATCCAATTTGAGATTCAGTCTGTCTTCCAATTGTGGAATTTTCCAGTGACTCTCAGCTTACTCATTTCTGTGTAGGATACTATACCTTCTTGTATGATTTTTCACACAGTTTCAGAAGTACATTCTTCTGAATATTTATGTTTCTCAAAATTTATGTTAATTCTCTCAACCTTAAACTGAATCAGTACATAATTGGATAAAATTTTTACCTATCTCTGTACCTTTGCTAAACTTCCTTAATTAAGGTTTCCAAATATAAATTTCCAAGTTTACTTTTCCTTTTATTTTCATTTTACTTTGTTAAGTTTGATACATATATTATACATATTATATAGATGTTTTAACTAGCTTCCTCCTATTGCCATAATGTATTTTTAAGGCTCTAAGTTGACACAAGTTTCTGTAAGATTCTATAAATTTGAGTAAGTTTTTCCATCTGTATTCACAAGTACATTCTCTATAATGTTCATATTTATCCATATTTGTGTTTATTTTCAAAAACTAATGATAAGGCAGTAGAAAATATGATATCAAATCTTACATACTTCTCTCTCAAATTAAGTTTCCTGAAATCCAGCTACAGTGAAATAATTCTTAAATATGTATTACATTTGAGTTTTAATTTTCAATATTAAATTTGCTTACATATTACTGTATATCCTCAATGAGGTTCAGCTTGATATTCTCATATTTACTTAGTAGATTTTCATTTGACAGTGAATTGAATAATTCGTCTGTAAAATTTTACAATTTTGGGTATTTTTTCCACATATTTTCAGAAGTAAATTCTTAAGAAATTTCCTATATCTCCATATACATGTTAATTCTCTAACTCTAACCCTAAGTCAGTACAATTTGTATACAATATTGGACAAACTTCAGAATCAATTCCTCCATTTTCTTTCATCCAGTTACCATATTATGGATTTCAAGTGTATTTGGCATTCTATTATCAATTTTCAATGTTCAATTGGCATACAACACTTTTTTTATACTACATGAGCATCATCCTAACTACCACTGGTTTACGTAATATATTTTCATATGTCTCTCAATTTACTCACCCTATTTACAATTGTGTCTACTCATGCATTTTTTCTTCTATTTTCAGGAGCTCTTTCTAAGGAATATACATATATCTCCATATTCATGTTAATTCTATAACCATAACCCTAAGTTAGTCCAAGTCAGCAAACAACATTTCATATATTTCTGTATGAAAACAAACGTCTCTTCATTCCACAGACACCCATATTAATTTCCAGAAAATTTAGCCTTGATTTTTACTTTTCACAGGGTAATTTCAAAATTTACTTTCATCTGTGCATAATTCCATGTTTTCTTGAAACAAGAAGATTTATAGAAACTTTACAGTTTATTTTGCCTTTTCTTTACAATTTTCAATATTCCATTTCTATAGGCATCACAGCAATTCCATGGGTTACATGTGACAAGTGGTGTTTTCTCACATGCTCTAGTGTAATATTAGAGAAGGAGGCACAGGGAAGCATTGAAGCCAGGTAATTGAAATGTGGTGAAAGAGTTCTCTCTCAGGAAAGATAAGATGACCTTAGGAAGTATCTAGATCCCAAAAAGTACATGTGTATTTCCTCTTGTTATGGCCAATGCTCTCTTTGTTCTTCTCAAGTCTTCACATTATCTGTCATTTCTGCTTCTGTGATAGGACCAGATTATTCTTGGTGAGATGGTCCATTGGTGTATAGCTTACAGATATAGAAAAAGGTCCAGGTGAATGTTATTGAGCAGGTAGGGCCATAATTAACATCTTTCCAGGAAGACAATTATTAGCAACACGTGGCAGCTGGGGCAGTTTGTGAGGAAAATGTATGAAGAATGCCACTTTAGGCATGAACATTTCAAGAGCTCTTTAATATTCTGGGCTCAATTGGGCCTTTTCTTTCTTTCTTACTCAAATGTTCTATCTACACTGATTGTCTATTCAATTCTGGTTTCTTCTCTATATCCAATATAAGATTCAGTCTGTCTTCCACTTATGAACATAATATATTTTCCAATGACTGTCACTTTACTCATTTCTGTGAAGGATTCTAAATATTCATGTATGTTTTTTCACACAGTTTCAGAAGTACATTCTTATGAATATTCAAATTTCTCCAATTCAGGTTAATTTTCTCACACTTAAACTGAGACAGTACAAAAATTGAGAAAATTTAACCTATTTGTATACATTTCCTAAATTTCCTTAATTCAAGGTACCCAAATATACATTTCCAAGTATATTTTTCCTTCTATTTTCAGTTTACTTTGTTACATTTGATACATATATCACACAAATTATATAGGAGTTTTGGCTAGCTTTCTCATATTAGCATAATGTATATTCTTACAGCTTTCAGGTGACACAAACTTTTTTAAGATTCTATTAATTCAACTAAGTATTTCCACTTATATTCAGAGGGACATTCTCAGGAATATTCATATTTCTCCATTTTTGTTTTCTTCCCATAGCCTATTCCTAAAGCAGTAGAATATAACATATTAAATTTTACACATTCTCTCTCAAATCCTAAGTTTCCTTAAATCCAGGTACCCTTAAATAATTTTTAAGTGTGTATAACTTTTTAGTTTTAATTTTCTGTATTAAATTTGCTTACATATCACTGTATATTCTCAATGATTTTCAGTGTGATATTCTCATATTCACTTAGTAGATTTTCATCTGAGAGTGACTTGAAGAATTTTTCTGTAAAATGTTACAATTTCAGTTATTTCTTTCCACATATTTTTGGAAGTTCATTCTTAAGAACTTAAGCCAGCACAAATTGGATTCAATATTGGACCAAATTCAGAATCAATTTCTCCATTTTCTTTCATCCATTTACCATATTATGAATTTTCAATTGTGTTTGGCATTCTGTTTCCGATTTTCAATGTTCAATTGGCATACACAACACTTTTTATTCTACATGACATTCATCCTACCATTGGTTTACATAATATATTTTCATATGACTCTCAATTTACTCATCTCTGTTTAGTTGACGCATCTATTTTCCCTCTTATTTTCAGAAGCTCATTCTAAATAATACACGTATATCTCCATATTCATGTTAATTCTCTAAACCTATCCCTAAGTCTGTCCAAGTCAGCATGTAACATTTCATATATTTCTGTATATAAACCAAGTTTTCTTCATTCTATGGACACCTATTTTCATTTACAAATGTATTTAATTTTTTATTTGAAAATTTGCATATTCATCACAGGTTTTCATGTGTGGCTCATACTCATGTTCTCATATTTACCTAATATATTTTTAGTATTCTGTGACTCATCCCTGTGTAGATATTTATGTATTAACTTATGCATTACACATGTGCTCACAAGTTCCTAATAATTTTTATATATATTATTTCACAGTCATCTTAATTGTCTAACCCAAACTTAGGCAGGACAACATTCAATTGCATAATTTACTTTCATCTGTGCATAACTCTGTGGTAATTCTTAGCTTAATGAATTCAATTTTGTGTGCTGCCAGCCACTTTAACTTTTGCAAATATACTGGGAGGTCCCTAACTTCAATATACTTTATTTTTGCAAAGATTCACTGACATCTTGACTTAAGTTTCAGTTAGAAAAGTAACTCCAGATGGAATCCAGGGTGAGCTTAGCTAAGTGCAATCTCTGCTTCTGTACATTGACTAAAAGAGAAAACATCACAGTGCCTGACTTGCAGTTTTCTTTTGTTATATTATTTGTAGCCGAAATCGAGTCAGAGTTTTCAATTTCAAATTGGCTTTGCAGTCCAGCTGGCTAAAAAATAAACTTTTAACAAATGAATCTATGAGTTTTTTGTTTCTTGCTGATTGGATATAACATTTTTGGTGCATTGGTCAGAAACCCCAGCAAGATTCCTTCATCTCAGGGATTCACTCATCTGGCTAAATTTTGATCTCAGTTAAAACCAAAAGTAGGGTGGAGCTTCTGAAAGTAAGTTCCTTGGCTCTGCTCTCAAGTTTTCCCAGATTTCATCAGGAATCAGGAATCAGGTGGGTCATGATTCTACTGGGGGAAAAGTTCAGACTGAACACACTTGCTTACACCTAGTCCCAAGACGTTACGAGACATCATTGTGGTTTTCTGGTTGGCTTTCAGTGGTGACCAAATCAGGTTGTTTTTTGGCTTTTTGTTTGCCTTTTTGTTATGTGAAATCTAATTGTCATAATTGTCATACTTTTGTCTGTGCATGCCACCTTCTTTCCACAGGTCAATATGGGACAGAATCTTTCCTCTTGTTCATCATCTGTACTTGACAGCTTTCTAAATAAACCGGCTGCTGATTATGGAGTCCTAGTAACTTCTGATCTCAGAAAATTCTGTGAGCTCAAATGTCAGTCCTTCAACTTGGGATGGCCAAATCAAAGCACCCTAGATATTAAAATTGCTCAGGAAGTCCAGAGACGTATTTTTGGATGCCCTGGACATCCTGATCAAATTCCATACATACAAGTCTGAATTGAAATGATAACAAATCCCTCCAATTGGCTTAAGTTTTGTCTTTCAGGTCAATGCATCAAAACAAAGGACCACCAGAAATGCCGCACCATTGTCCTGAGTAGGTTGACTTCACCAAAGCTGAAACCCTCTATCCTAGATGTTCCTTCCAATGGTGAAACCTTTCATTCTGTTCCTCCACGCTACTCTTCCACCCCAGAATACCCCTGAACTTTTTATTATCTTCTTTCTCCTCCCCATACCCATTTGGGCACTAGTTATGTCACCCCAGCTGCCCAGAATTCACCTTTTGCCCTTCTTTCTCTGAACCCTTTCCTTGCTCCTTTACTCCCCTTAAGGCAAATGCCCTTGTAATGCCCAAACTCACAAGTCCACCAGAGACCACCAGGAGTCTGATTCTGATGCAATCGCAAGAGTGTCTTTATTTACAAGCTCCAGCAGGGGCTGTACAGGGAAGTGCAGCCCCAAGTCTAGGGCAGAGGGAATTTTTATGGGTTACAACAGCAAGCTGGGGATTACATGCCTTGGTGTTACATGATTGGGTAAGGAAAGCACATGCAGGGGAATTCCAGTCTTGTCATTATATGATTGGGTGAAAGGTAAGTGTGATTAGCTGACCTTTAAGCTGATAGGTTTGGTTACTATAGGGCCATCCTCTTTTTGTTTTTAATTGTTTGGCCCCATTTTTCAGAACAACTTGCTGGTGCCAGAGAACAGTTTGTGGTTTTTCCAGGAACTGGGTGGGGACTAGGCCATGGGAACAGAGGCCCTGAGTAAAATGGCATTGGTTTTGTCTCTTCATTCCCCCATCTAGTAGTAAATAAAACCAATCTTGGTTTTCAAATCTAGATGACAGAGACTGATATGATGGTTTCATAACCATTAACTGAATTATTCCAAATCTCTCTTTTATGTAGGATATAAGCCAATTGAGGATGCATGGTCCAAATGTGAGGATTAATAATAGGATCAGCAAAGGCCCCATAATTGTGGATATTAGAGTAGTTAGCCATTGTGAGGCATTAAATAAGTCTTGAAACCAACCTGAATTTTGTTCACTTTCCTGTCTCCTTTTCTCTAATCCTTCTCTAATTTTAGCCATAGAGTTTGACTACTCCTGAATGGCCCATATAAAAACAGCATTCCTCCCCAAGGGCTGCCCAGAGTCCTCCCTGTTGTAAAAATAGAAGATCTAAGCCTCTCCTATTCTGGAGGACTACCTCCGCCAATGATGAGAGAGAATCTTGAAGGTGAGAAATGGCCATTTCCAATCATCCTATATCCTTGTCTATGGATGCTCTTAACTGGCCATAATGTTTTTTCTTGTAGGACAAGAGAGAAATACATGTCCCAGCTCCTGTCACTCCCAAACCTAACAGTACTGCCAATGTGAGGGTAGTCACAGGTTCTCTTGCTTTTCTATTGAGAGTCATGTCTAGGCCTGAAAAGGGAGGTTCCCAGAGAGTAGCAAGGTCTTCCAGGCTATGATAAATTAACCTCAGGACTAATTGAACTATAATAAAAAATTTTGACCTAGAAGTTGTCCATAGACACAAGGAGTGAGTCCATCTGAACATGCCCACCATGCATCCATAGGGGGAATTAGATAACTCTGACTACTGGGGGTTATCTCTGTAACCTTGCAGAGTTCCTGGTGGGATGGGGGAACTTATACAATACATCATCCCTGGCTGGACACTGACTGGATGGTAATGTGGGCATTTCCAGCCTGGTTCCATTGGCATTGGGACCAATTGGTAGTGGTAGTATAATTGTCTAATATAGCTATTCCTTCATAATAAGGGGGGTCTGGTATCATAGCACAACCAGCATGACTCAGTAAAATCTGGTCTGGTGCCATTTAAAGCTAGATAGGTATACAGCATGAGTTCCCATAATGGATCGAAGTCATGGGAGTACAAAGAGTTTTGAGTTGGGGTAGAAGAACTGACATCATTGGGAATGGCTTTAGTGGATATGGGGATGGGCTAACTACATGACACAGAAAAACATGATTTGACTGATATTCAATCTATAGTTATTTGCAGTAAAATTGTGACAGCACCTCCTATGTCCCTTTTTAATTCCTAGAACTTTAGGTAACTGGTCAGGGGGTCTGGCAGTCTGTGGTTTTGCCCCTCCTCATCCATGAGAAGAAAGCACAGCAAAGCATTAATCACAGAAGTAGAAAGAGCAGGTTAGCTGATACATGCAGGTCTGAGCCAGAGTGACACCATTTTGAGTTTGGATTTTATATTCCCCTCTTTTCTAGTGAATAGAGTCAAACCTTTGACTCATTATCATCTATTGGGAGGGGGTTATAATGGGACTGGAGTACCATGAGTTTAACAGCACTAATTCTTTGTCTTATATAGTTAACTAGACAGTTAATAATGCAGGGCCTACTAGAAATCCCAAAAGCAAAAGTATGAGGGGGCCTGAAATAGCAGATATAAGGGTTGTGAGTCATGGTGACCAGGAAAATAATCCCTGACACCAATTGGAGCTATCTGTTCTCAATTTATCTCTTTTTTAAGTTTCTTGGACCAAAGCTACTGTGTCCCTGATGACTCATGATTGGTTTGTATAGAAGCAACAAGTTTTTCCTATGGCTACACATAAACTTCCCTTCTTTATGAAAAGTAAGTCAAGTAAAAGGAGGGGCCTTGCAAACATAATTGTGGGAAACTGAAGCAGAAAGGAAGTCATTAGGAGTAATATTGTAAGAGCAAGGCTGAGTGTATGGTGAATTGACTAACATAAAGCTGAGGAACTTAAGGCATAGGCCTTGACCTTGTAAATTCCCCAGAGTTAGGCCAGGCTGGCGTCCCCACTTACATTTGTTTTTCTTGGGGTCTTGTATAAGTAGAACTTCCTCTGGTGACATTAACCCCAAAGCCCACATAATAACCAACAGTCCTGAGTAATATTAGGTTTTGTCTAATTAGAGGTGGGGGTTTTACTGACACAATATGTTGTTTTAGCAGTTCATATCTTAAAACAATTTTTTTGGACCCAAACAAGCCTCCATTTTGTGAATTGACCTGATTACACACTTACATTTATTGTATTTTCCTCTAATTTTAGAAAACTCCTACTGCTGTAAGGAAAAGGGTGATGACCGCTCTTGCTGCTTCGAGCTGAGAGGGGGTGATGTGCATTGAGGCAAGCAGTTTGGATTCCCTTTATATAAATTGGGTCAAGGGGTCCATGATGAATGTCTAATTTAGGAAGAACAGGTTGTAAATTCATCTGGGGGTGATGTTTCTATGAGAGAAACAAAAGATATGAGCACTGAAATGAGACCAATACACAATAAATTTTGTAGCATCTGGAACATGTCAATGAAGATCATGAAGATAATAGAAACCAATAATCTCTCACCAGCAGGTGCAAGAACTAAGATGTTATCCCCATAACAAGACCTAACAAAGCCTAATAAGGCCTTTATTTGGGAATATAAATCTGTATTGTCAGAGTTTTCAGGAATGTATACACAACAATGAGTTAAGTTACTTTACTTAGGGCTAGAGAATCATACTAGTAAACATTGACTAAGCCTACCTAGGTTGGAGGTTAGGAAGATCTGTAGGCCTTGAATTGACTAACAACTTTTGATTCTGACAGATTTTTTTTTGATAATTATCAGGCACTCTTGTTTACAAATCTCTCTTTTGTTGTTTTCAGTCTTACTTATTCTTGGAGGGCTAACCCAAGTGTACATCTTAAGTTACAAATAATTATTATTATTATTATTTTAAATGCTCAGGAATGGTTGTGTTGTGGTTTTAACTGTTTTTGCTAGGTATTTAAGATCAAGATGGTCAAATGGACCTCGTTTTAATCTATTGGTATAAGTCAACTGAGTGTTGTTGTGGGACACTCTTGGGGAACTTGTGAGCAGCCTCTTAGCATTGCTAGTGTCATCTGCACTGGGATGGTTCAAGGTCTCATTGACCATGTTGCTTCCCTTGGATGCATCAGGGATGTCTCCCCTTTCCACTGACCCTCCTCTTTGGCAGCATGCACATTGATTGGCTTTCTGTTCTCTAGTGGTCTCATTAATCTCCCTGATCGGGAGGTTATGTGGCCCAGAGTTGTAAAGTTCTTTCCCCTTTCTCAGGGTTCAGGCTGACTCAGAAAGCAAGAGCAAATATTGGCTTCCTTAGCCCCCTTATTTTAACCTTAATATTTAAGCCTTGGTCTTAAACATCCAGCAAGCCAGTCTTACCAGTCTTAAAGAGTACTGGGCTTTAACTTAATGTTTATAACTTTATAGTTATTTTTATCTTTTTATTTACTATCTGTCTATAGATGACTTAATCTGGGTTATATATAATATCCCCTGTTTGAGATATACAGCTGAAAATGAACTGAAGTTTGGCCTACTTTGGTGTTATTTTGACATACAGTTCCTGAGTCTATATGAATGTCAGCTATAATATTAACCTTTAAACAGATTAGGCTCTTATCATCTTTTAAAAATACCTTTACATTTTTATATCCAGAGTAAAAGGTAACATAAGGTTTAGGTTTGGTTATAAAACATCAAATGATATAAATAAATTTCCAATAAAATTTGTCATTTTTATAAGCCTAAGTTTATCATTAAAGACAACTTTAGTTTGTAGAACACCAGCTTGGGGCTGGGGTTGTGGCTCAGTGGTAGAGCGCTTGCCTCGCATGCGTGAGGCACTGGGTTTGATCCTCAGCACCACATAAAATAAATAAAGATAAAAAAAAAAAAAAAGAACACCAGCTTGATAAAATGTTTCTTTAAATCTTTTACTTTAAAGACTTGTATACCTGACCAGTTTATGAAAACATCAATAATGTTTAAGAATATTACCTTAAGGAATTTAAGGAGTTAAGAGTACTTGATGTTATATTTAACAGTTAGCATTTTAAATTTATAAATTATTTAGATGTCTTTAACAAACACATCCACGATCAATCTCATACATGTCAGATCTAATTTACTTACTTTAAAAAAATAACCAAAATATTAGACAAGTGTATTTAACAGCATCATTTATTTTCCTGTTGAAGAAAAATCCTAGAAACAATGGATATTAAACATTTTATAGACATTAACATTTTATTAACAATCAACCTCCTAGAGAAGCTTGTGAGTTAGTAACTTTTAAAGACATTTTTATTTTTATTTGTTTACCCAATTTAAATTGAACTTTTTTAACCATCTGAACCAAAGGTATTTGGATCCATTTTATTTTATTTTTTTAATTTTAATTTATGAGCTCATATGTCCATTTTGGTACAAAACATATGTAGACATGGCAATACATACAGGCTGACAATACACCAGTGTACCTAGACAGAACAAACAAAGGCCTTGTAGCTTATTTTTTTGGTTTTTTGTTTGTTTGTTTGTTTGTTTGTTTTTGGTACTGGAGATTGAACTCAGGGGCACTCAACCACTGAGCCACATCCCCAGCCCTATTTTGTGTTTTATGTAGACAGGGTCTCACTGAGTTGCTTAGGGCCTCACCATTGCTGAGGCTGGCTTTGAACTCACGATTCTCCTGTCTCAGCCTCCCTAAGTGCTGGGAATATAGGCTTGTGCCACCATGCCCGGCTTATTTTTTAAAACCTATTAGATTGAGAGTTAACACTTGTAAAATAGGTATAATTAGAAAAATATATTAACCTAGAGTACCAGATTAAAATTAAGTACTCAAAAATAGAAGTTTAAAAGCCTTCCTGGTTTTCATCCTGATGTGGTCCCACTCATCAGAGGTGAAAATAGTTAAGGGAATACACACAAATGGGGCCCCATTTCTCCCTGAGGGAATCTCCCAATGAGGCAGCAAGGGAGTCTGCTTCCATTGATCTTCTTGGGAGATCCTCCTCAGCTCAGGATCCTGTTCTAAACCAGCTTTTTTGGTCTCTTGGATAGTGTCCACCAATGTCATTTATGTTGTGCCTTGTGTGGGTGCACACAATGAGTTGGGGTCCTGCAGGACAAGGGGACTGAGGAATGGGGTCCCACGGGACGAGGTCTGGGGTCCCGGAGGATGAGAGTTTATGGGATGGATGGTCGCGGAGTCACTCACCCAGACACCGGGGGTAGGTAAAACTGCTCTGCCGGAGCGAGAAGCAGACCCGTTTATTTCAGTGAGTGCAACAGTTTATATAGGGTCCTCAGACCAATCATGGCCCTGAGGTTAGGTTACAGCCAATAGGGTATTGATCCATGTCAGGCATGCAGCCAATCAGCATGGGATGAGAAAAAGAGAGGCACTGAAGGCAGCCAATCAGCATGGGGTAAAGAGGAGGGAAAACATTCAAAGTAAACAATCAGCAGGGGGCAAAGGAAAGGGGAGGGGCGGCGTTGAAGGCATGGAGAGAGCTCCTATACACTAATATCTTAGCCTGGCATTTTGAAAAACATTTATTACCTGGACTGTCATGATTAAAATCTTTTGGGTCACCTCCAATAAGTTTTTGGAGGTTTCTGAATATTTGGGGCAGACTGAGAGACAAAAGCCAAATTTCCTAGACAAAATGTTTTCCTATACTCTCTAGTTTTAATTTGCCCTTTGTAGAAACTGATATTGTCTACTCTGTTGGCCATGTGGCCCAGTTCCTAACTGAAGGCAATCTCTAAAATGCTCTTTTTACCTTTTACCTTTACTCTTGACTTTTTTTCCCTTTTGTTCTGTTGGAAGCCATTTAGATTTTAATGCAAGCTTTAGTGAGCACAACTAAAATCCTTCTTTACTATTTCCCCCCCTTTGGTTGGTATTTGATTTGAGTGGCCAGGCTGCCCAAAAATGATTTTTTTTTTTGGAACCAGTAGGCAGTGGGGAGTTTGGTAGTCCCTTCCAGAGGCCATTCAGAACTACAGAGAGTATACATTTTTTTTTATGGACCTCTACAGAGAGGTTGTGAGCCCTATTTTTAACTTGTTTAAAATGTGATATTATTAGGCTTAAGGGGGTGGATTGAGTCTGTCCCATTTTCGTCCATCACAGTCAGGTGGACACACAACAAAACAAGGGAACAACAAGACAGACAAAGCTGGCCAATCTCAGTCTTCCGAATCTCATCTGGAAGTAAAACTGAAACTGATTTATCCGAGACACAGCCGGGCACACAATAGCTGCCCTGGATGTTGTCCCCGGCAGAAACAGACTGTGAGGCACTCCGTTCTCATGAAGCAGAGTGTGAGGCAGTCCGTCCTAACCCGCAGGGTCTGGAACATCTTCCAGAACCCCCTGACCTGTTCCCTCCAGCACATCCACCTAGACACAACTTAGGTCAGCAGAAATGTCTCCTGGGACACACCAATCAGAAACATTTACACATACACAGTACTGACACAGAATTCTTACCAGCCGGTATTTGACCCTTTGGTTCAGGGATTCCTGGGGGTCTGGGGGATCCCAGATGAGCCCCCAAATGTAATAACCAAACCCATGAGTCTACCAGAGACCACCAGGAGTTCAATTCCAATGCAATCACAAGAGTGTCTTTATTTACAAACTCCAGCAGAGGCTGCACAGGGAAGTGCGGCCCCAAGTCTAGGGCAGAGGGAATTTTTATGCGTTACAACAGCAAGCTGGAGATTACATGCCTTGGCGTTACATAATTGGGTAAGAAAAGCACATGCAGGGGAATTCCAGTCTTGTCATTATATGATTGGGTGAAAGGTAAGTGTGGTTAGCTGACCTTTAAGCTGATAGTTTTGGTTACTATAGGGCCATCCTCTTTTTGTTTTTAATTGTTTGGCCCCATTTTTCAGAACAACTTGCTGGTGCCAGAGAACAGTTTGTGGTTTTTCCAGGAACTGGGTGGGGACTAGGCCATCGGAACAGAGGCCCTAAGTGAAATGGCGTTGGTTTTATCTCTTCACTGTCCCATCAGGGACCCTTTATGTTTTATGTCCTCTTTACCACTTTATAAATTGAAAAGTAAAAATCTTTCTTTCTCAGAAGAACTGCAAGGTCTTATTTCTCCTTTAAAATCAGTCTTTTATACCCACCAGCCCACTTGGGATGATTGCCAACAACTACTCCAGACACTTTTTATTTCAGAAAAATGTGAATGCATCTGTGATGAGGCCTAAAGAACCATTCTAGGACATAATGTCCTCACCACTGATGAGCCTGTTCAGATCTCCCACATTTTCTCTTCAACCCGCCCAGATTTTGATCCAAAATCAAATGAAGTTAGGAGGGCTCTGGAACAGTTCCGCCAGACTCTGAGAAAAATCTGTGCAGCTGCTCACAAGCCGAATAATCTTTCCAAGGTAAGATTATCCAGAAACCAGATAAATCACCAAGTGCTTCCCTTGAGTGCCTCCTACAGGCCTATAGATAATATTCTCCAATTGATTTGGAAGCACTTAAGAAGAGATGAACTATTAATCTGGACTTCGTGTCCCAGTTGGCCCCGGATATAAAACTTAGGCTTCAGAAATTAGAAGGTTTTGAAGGAAAAGTCCTCTCTGAATTGGTAGAGATAGCTCAGTCTATAATAATTGAGATCCTCCAGAAGACAGACAAACAAAAAGAGTAGCCAAGGTGCTTCTAGTCATATTTGGATCTCAAAATTTTACACCAAATACAGGACCCACCAAACCTAGGAACTGTCTTTTGGTTAAAGATCAATGTGCCTATTTTAAGGAGAAAGGACATTGAAAAATGAATGTCCTCTTAAGAAAGGGAGAACTTCACCTACTGAGACTCTCTTTTCTAAGCCCATTTTAAACCTAAATGAGGGAGACTGACATGGCCAGGTCTCTTTGCCAACCAGCTCCTGGGAGCCCATGGTAACCTTAAAAATAGGAAGAAAAATGACCTCTTTCCTGATATATACTGGTGCAGCATACTCGGTACTCAAAAACTCTGAAGTCCCCAGTCAAATATCAAAAATTCCCATTCAAGGCACTACTGGAAAAACTCAACATTGCTCTTGGACTGAAGCTAAAATCACTGACCTTGGAAAAGGAATAATTACTCACTCTTTTCTGGTAATGCCAGACTGTCCCTATCCTCTCTTGGGCCAAGATCTATTACATAAGTTGGGAGCCACTATAACTTTTGCCCATGGAAATACTATGCTCCACCTGGGAGAAGAACCCATTACCCTTTTCTCAGTTGTCCTCTAGGGGAAGAATATCAGCTACTACCAGAAGAAACCTTAGGGGAAACAGCCCTCAAGAACTGTGAATATCTGGGCAATTATATGCAAGATTATGATTTTCTGTCAGACATTCTAACTGACTTTCCAGAAGTTGTGGCTGAATTTAACCCTCCAGGCTTGGCAAAACATCAACCCTCAATAAATGTAAAACTGAGCAGCTCTGGCACCCCCATCTGGGTAAAACATTATCCTCTTAATAGAAAGGCTCTTTGGGGGATCACTCCCCATATAAATAAACTCTTAAAATGAGGATTTTAAAATTCTGCCAGTATAATTGGAATACTCCTCTAGTGCCAGTTCGGAAGCCAGGGACAAAATACTATCACTCTGTGCAGGACTTCTGAGAGGTCAACAAATGAATAGAAACAATACACCCTACGGTTCCTAATCCATATACTCTGTTGAGTCTGTTGCCTCCAGATTACATTGTGTATACTGTACTGGACTTAAAGGATGCATTTTTCAGTCTTCCTCTTGCTGAGGTGAGTCAATCTATTTTTACCTTTGAATGGACTGACCCAAATGGGGAATGCACAGAACAACTCACTTTGACAAGGCTGCCCTAAGGATTCAAAAATTCTTCCACCCTCTTCAATGAAGCATTAAGCAAGTATGTACAAAGTTACAAGGTAAGCCACCCTGAAGTAATCCTTCTCCAATATGTGGATGATTTACATCTGACTACAAAAAAATTCCAGGACTATATTCAGTACACCCGAGACTTATTGGATACTTTACAGACTTTTGGTTATTGAGTATCCCAAATATGTACAAAATGAGTCACTTACTTGGGATATGTACTATCTGAGGACCAAAGATGGTTATCAGGAAAAAGAATTCAAGCTGTGGCTCAGATTCCTCATTTAAAAACTAAGAGACAGATTTGTGAGTTTTTAAGGGCTGCAGGATACAGTAGACTTTGAATTATAAAATTTGACAAGAAAACAAATGCTTATATGAGGCCAATAAAGGCAAAGGAGAAGAAATCTATTGGTCTGACCAGGAAGAGACTGCTTTTCAAAAATTAAAGGATACCTTAACTTAGATTTCTGCATTAGCCCTTTCAGACCTCCAAAAACCTTTCTATTTGTATGTGTCAGAACATAATGGAATTGCAAAGGGAATATTGACACAAACTCTTGGGCCTTGGAAAAGACCAATAGCTTACTTACCCAAGAAACTGGACCCTGTGGCAGCCAGATGGCCAAATTGTCCATGAGCCATGGTGGCCACTGGGTCCGAAACATTATGGGTCCGAAACATTACTCAAATCCCCTCCTGGAAAATAGATTTTAGACACTTGTATTATCCACTATCAGACTTTGTTAATTGGCCCCCCCAAAATCAAATTCACTTCAGCTACCACTCTGATTCTGGCTAATCTTCTGCCAGATCTGAATCCAGAGATGCCTATCCATAACTGTTTAGAAGTGTTGTCCCACATGTGTGTGACTCATCCTGACCTTCAAGACCAGCCCTGAAATTGTGCAGATGGCACCTATTACACTGACAGAAGCAGTTTTATACTGGATGGCTTTTGACATGCTAGAGGTGCAATAGTCATTTCTGATAAGGTAATATGGGCCCAATCCATAGATAAAGGGACCTCAGTATAAAGAGCTGAACTCATGGCTTTGCCCCAAGCCTTCCTACTGGAAAAAGTTCTAATAATAAATATTTAAACAGATAGAAGGTATGCTTTTGCCACAGCTCGTGTCCATGGGATGATATATAAAGAAAGGGGGACTCCCCTCATCTGAGGGAAAAACCATAAAAAATGTTCCTAAAATAGTCATCATTTTGGAGGCTATCTGGCTCCCAAAATTGGTGTCAATTACAAGCACAGTGGCACAGGCCTGTAATCCCAGCACTTAGGGAGGCTGAGAAAGGAGAATCATGAGTTCAAACCCAGCTTCAGCAATGGTAAGTGCTAAGCAACTCAGTGAGACCCTGTCTCTACATAAAACACAAAAAATAGGGATGGAGATGTGTCTCAGTGGTCAAGTCCCCTGAGTTCAATCCTTGGTGCCAAAAACAAAAAACAAAAAATGTGTGGCAATCCATTGTAAAACTCATCAGAAATGGAAATCCCCAGAAACAAAGGCAACAATTTTGCTGACTAAACTGCCAGGAAAATTGCCCTTAGAACAGTGGGGAACACTTCCCTTCTTGTCATTATACCTGAACCTCAGCTTCCAGAGAAGCCTCACTACTCCTCTTCAGATTTGGACTATATAACAAAACTGGGAATCACTACTAATTCCCCTGATTGTCTTAAGACTCCAGATGGAAGGCTAATATTACCAGAAACTATGGGACAAACTCTAATTTGCCAACTATATCAAGGGACTCATCTAGGAGAAACAAAATTATGGGAGCTGCTACAAAAAAAAAATCTGTTTCCAAAAATGAGAAAACATTAATTCCATTACCTCCCAATGCCCTACTTGTATCCAAGTAATACTAAACAGACTAATAAGATAAAAAATTTTTTCTAGATACCATGGGGAAACTCCTGGAGAACTTTGGGAAATAGACATCACAGAAAGCTTGCTAAGCAAATATGGAAACAAATACCTCTTAGTTTTTGTAGACACTTACTAAGGTTGGGTTCAGGCTTATCCTACCAAAATGGAGATGGCTCACATCACAGTTAAAAAATTATTTATGCAATCATCCCCAGATTGGGATTGCCATATTTAATTAGGTCTGACAATGGCCCAGTGTTTACAGCTAAAACGTCTCAACTAATGTCCACAGTTTTAGGATTTACATAGAAATTATATTGTGCCTATAAGCCTCAGAGTTCTGGATAGATACAAAGAATGAACAGAACACTTAAAGAAACATTGATCAAGCTAACTATAAAGACTGGTGAAAGCTGGGTAGACCTCCTCCCCTTCACCCTGCTTAGAATTTGGAATTATGAAATACCATATGAAATACTATATGGTTGGCCTACTCCTCTCTTACCTAAACCTCCTACCCATATAGATGCCTCTGATAATGAAGTCCTTCATTCCTTACATGTCCTAAAGCAAATCCAAGCAGACATAAAGTCCAGATTACACGTTCCTCCCTTTTTTATTTCTATACAGGAGAAAAAAACCTGACTAGTCTGCCTGCCTATCAACTCGATGACTTGGTAAACTTAAGAAACTTCCTTCCACTACTCTTGAAACATGCTCAATGTGACCTTTCAAAGTAATTCTCAGCATGTCTACTGCCATCAAAGTAGCTGGAACAGCAACATGGGTACATTGGACTCACATCAAACCATCCCCACCTGAAGAAGCCTCTGAAGACTCCAGATGGACCATTCAGACCATCAACACACCTCTGAAAATAAGACTAAAATAGGATACCCAGTCTGGATCCCTCATACTGCTCCCCTCCCTTTCTCCCTCATCTTGACTCTCTTTTATCTGACTATTTGTTCTCCCCACCAAATCACTATACAAATATTGGAACTTAGAAAAACTCATACTGGACAAATCATGGAATGTCTGACAACATCTGATCAACCCATTTTTAAGATATATTTGTGTACATTAATATCAGAGATAACAGATGGCTCCAGAGATGATCATAACCCCTATGAAGCAGCAGGCAGAATAGCTTCACAACAAACATGTGAAATAATCTGCCCTGACTTACAATTTTACATGTGTCCTCCCAATGGAGCCCTGATTGTCAAGGCCAAGGTGAATATCATTGTGCCACTTGGGGCTGTGAGACTTTAGCACCATGGACCAGCCATGACCCCCACCTAGCCTATGATCAACATCCTGGGAAAAAAGGATGTTCCCCAGGGACATGTATCTCTATTATTCTTACTTGTTAAATTATGGGCAATTCCAGAATCTAATTGGCACCTAGGCAAAAACTGGGAAATATCCTTAGATGTAAAAGATTATGACCAAAGTACTGAGTTCACAATTCAAAGCAACTTACCCCCCAGGCAGAGGAACCCTATAGGACCCTTAAAACCCATTCTTAACCCAGTTTCCCCAACACTATCTAAACCTTCACTAACCTCTACTTTCCCTATTCCCTCATCTCACTCAATCCATATTACTACTAAACCCTCACAAACAGGTCAACCTCTACTAAATATGTTAAATACTGTCTTTTCCTTCCTTAATCAAACTGTAGCAGAAGTAACTAAAGATTGCCGGTTATGCCTAAACCCTGAACTCCCTTACTATGTTGGAATTTGTTCAAATGTAACACTCAGTGACAACATAACCCAAATTCAAAATTTAACACAATCAGTCATAAAGACTAGATCCTTTTGCAAATGGGGGACCACTCCCAAATTAACACTGGGAGATCTCCAAAGTCCAGGGACTTGCTATTATTCAAAGAAAAAATCCCCTATTCAATCCCCTGACTCTTCTCTAACCTTCCCTTTAGAGGTTCCTCCTAAAGGTGATTCATACTTCTTAGTAGCACAGGAACATAATTTGCATGCACTTTTGGATTAACCCCTTGTCTATCTTTAAACCTGTTTCATGATGAGAGTACAGAAATTTGTATAACAGTACATATCCTCCCACAAGTTTATGTTTATTCAGGTGATGCTGGCAGAGAACATTTTGGATTGATTTCTCAATCTAAAAGTTTGGCACACATATTACTACCCCTGCTGCCAGGTATAGGGATTGCAGGCTCTGCAGGTCTAGGGACTATGGCATTAATCACTGGAAATTAAAACTTCAAAAGTGTAAGCCAACAAATTGATCAAGATTTGGGGGAATTAGAGAGATCAATAGGATGATTAGATACTTCACTAAATTCTCTAGCTGAGGTAATCCTCCAAAATCAATGGGGTTTAGATTTACTCTTCTTAAGACAAGGAGGCTGATGTATGGCCCTGTGGGAGACATGTTACTTTTACACCAATTATTTTGGAATAATTTGAGACAGCTTAGCCCTAGTTAGACAAAGACTAAAGGAATGAAAAAAAAAAGAAAATTTCATCAGGAAATTGGTACCAAAACAAGTTTAATTGGTCTTCTTGGATTACAACTCTCATTTCCACAATATGAGGGCCTGTGATACTTATTCTACTTGGACTCCTTATAGGACCACTCATTATCAACTGTTTAATTATATATGTTCAACAAAGAGTTCAATCAGTAAACTCTTAAATTTAAATCTCATTATGACCAATTAACAGAGGAAGATTTAAAAGATACAGACTTGTGAGGAAGAATTTACTCAACAGTGGGGAATGTGGTAACTCTTAGCTTAAGAAACTCCATTTTGTCTGGACTACCAGGAACCTTAACTTTAGCCCACATACTGGGAGGTTCCTAACATCAACATACTTTAATTTTGCAAAGAGTCATGGTAATCTTGAGCTAAGTTTCAGTTAGAAAAATAGCTCCTGATGGAATACAGGCAGAACATAGCTAACTGCAATCTCTGCCTCTATACTGTTGGCTTGCTTGTATTGGCTAATAGAGAAAACATGATAGCACCTCATTTGCAGTTTTCTTGTGCTATGTAATCTATAGCCTAAACCAAGAGGAGGGCTGCATTTTCAAATTGGCTTTGCATACCCACAGCATGAAAAATAAACTTTTAATGACTGAATCAATGAATTTTTTTGTTTCTTGCTGATGGGGTATAACAATTCCATTTTTTCTTAAATCTATCTTATGACTATAACTCATCATGTGTAGGAGTTTATAAATTCACTTATGCATTACACACATTCTCACAAATACATAGTCATGATTATGTATATTATTCCACATTCATGTTAACTGTCTAACACCAACCTTAGACAGGACAACATTCAATTTCATAATTTACTTTCATCGATGCATAATTCCAATTTTCTTAAATTGAAAAAGATTTATATGAATTTTACAGTGTATTTTGCCTTTTCTTTTAAATTTTTAATATTTCATTTATATAGGCATCACAGTAATACTGTCTGTTACCTGTGACGAGTGGTGATTCCTCACATGCTCAAGTATAATAATAGAGAAGCAGATCAAGGGAAGCATTGAAGCCAGGTGGCTGAAAATTGATGACAGAAATTTCTATCAGGAAATATAAGACAGCCTTAGTAGGTGTCTGGATCTGAAGAAGTACCTGTGCATTCTCTCTTGATATGGCCTATGCTCTCTTTGTTCTTCTCAACTCTTTACCTTATCTGTCATTTCTCTTTCTGTAATAGACCCAGAATATGCTTGGTGAGATGGTCCATTGGTGTATAGCTTACAGATAGAGAAAAGGGTCCAGGTAAAATTTATTGAGTAGGGAGGGACCTAATTAACATCTTTCTGGAAAGACAATCATTAGAACAGGTGGCAGCTAGGGCAATTTGTAATGAAAAGATGAGTAAAAGGCCACTGGAGGCATGAACATTTCAATAGCTCTTAATATTCCAGACTCAATTTGGCCTTTTCTTTCTTACTTACTCAAATTATCTATCTACATTGATGGTCTGTTTACTTCTGGCTTCTTCTCTATATCCAATATGAGATTCAGTCTGTCTTCCACATATGGACATTATATATTTTCCAATGACTCTCACTCTATTCATTTCTGTGTAGGATTCTATATCTTCATGTATGTTTTTTTCACACAGTTTCAGAAGTACATGTAAGACGAACGACCAGATGGAGGTGAAACAGCACCAACACAGGCTTTTATTCTAGGAAATACGCTCCCGGACCAGTTTCCCGGCCAGTCACCAGGCTCGAACAGGTCGGGAAAATGGCGCTGTGCCTCGTGTTACACAGAGTTATATAGCCTCTCCCCATCCGGAAAAGGCAGGCTTGAGGCCAGGAAGAGGTGTTGACTTAGAGTCCAGTGTCTTCTGAGATTGGTTTGGTGCAGCAGGTGATGTCAGACCCCTTCCGGTATGAGCCGAGAGCCGTACTGTAAGTTCGCTTCTTCTTCCGTACAGATCATTGGGGGCCGCCATCTTGGTGTGCTTGACGCATGCGTGCTGCGCTCGTCGCATGTGTGCTACGTTTGTCGCGCGTGACAGTGAGTGGGCTGGCTCCTGGTGCTGTGTTGGTGCAGCGCCGCGGCGCGCAGGGTCTGGTTTTCTGTGTCTGCCTCCGACCTAACAGTACATACTTATGAATATTCATATTTTTGTAAATTCAGGTTAATTCTCTCACCCTTAAACTGAGCCAGTACAAAATTTGATATTTTACCATTTATCTGTACCTTTCCTAAATTTCCTTAATTCAATGTACTCAAATACAAGTTTCCAAGTGTATTTTCCTTCTATTTTCATTTTATTTGTTACATTGATACATACATTATACATATTATATATAGGAGCTCTCTCCATGCCTTCAATGCCTCCCCTCCCCTTTACTTTGCCCTATGTGATTGGTTACTTTGAATGTTTCCCCTCCTCTTTACCCCATGCTGATTGGCTGCCTTCAGTGCCTCTCCTTTTCTCATCCCATGCTGATTGGCTGCCTTCAGTGGCTCTCCTTTACTCATCCCATGCTGATTGGCTGCGTGCCTGACATGGATCAATACCCTATTGGCTGTAACCTAACCTCAGGGCCATGATTGGTCCGAGGACCCTATATAAACTGTTGCACTAACTGAAATAAACAGGTCTGCTTCTCGCTCCGGCAGAGCAGTTTTACCTACCCCCGGTGTCTGGGTGAGTGACTCCGCGACCGTCCACCCCATAAACCCTCGTCCTTCGGGACCCCAGACCTCGTCCTCTGGGACCCCAGACCTCGTCCCGTGGGACCCCATTGTCCTTCATCCTTCAGGACCCCAGAGCTCGTCCCGTGGGACCCCATTCCTCGGTCCCCTTGTCCTGTGGGACCCCAACTCGTCGAGCGAACCCACGCGAGGCACGACATAAATGACAATTATATAAGAGTTTTGAATAACTTTCTCATATTACCATTATGTATGTTCTTATGGTTCTCTTTTGACAAAAGCTTCTGTAAGATTCTATGAATTTGACCAAGTTTTCCCACCTATATTCACAGGGATATCCTGAGGAATATCCATATTTCTCCACATTCATGTTTATTTTAAAACCTTACTCCTAAGGCAGTAGAAAATATGATATTAAATTACACATATTTCTCTCTTAAATCCTAAATTTTCTTAAATCTAGGTTAACCCAAATAATTTTTTAAATATGTATCAATTTTAGTTTTAATTTCTAATGTTAAATTTGCTTACATATCACTGTATATTTTCAATGAGTTCCAGATTGATATTCTCATATTTACTTAGTAGGTTTTCATCTGACAGTGACTTGAATAATTTGTAAATTTTGCTATTTTGCATATTTCTACATATTTTCAGAAGTACATTCCTAGTAACTTTCCTATATTTCTGTATACATGTTAATTATTAAACCTAACCCTAAGTCAGTAGAAATCCCATACAATATTGCAACAACTTTAGAATCTATTTCTGCATTTTCTTTCATCCAGTTAACATATTATGATTTTTCAAGTGTGTTTGGCATTCTATTTTCGATTTTCAATGTTCTATTGGTATACACATTTTCATCCTACATGAGCATCATCATCACTACCACTGGTTTACATAATATATTTTCATATGACTCTCAATTTACTCACCCCTGTTTAGTATTGTTGTCTATTTAGGTATTTTCCCTCGTCTTTTCAGATACTCTTTCTAATGCATACACCTATATCTCCATATTCATGTTATTTCTCTAACCCTAACCCTAAGTCATTCCAAGTCAGCATGAAATATTTCACATATATCTGTATGTAAACCAGCTTCTCTTCATTCCATGAACACCTATTTTAATTTCCAAGAGAATTTAGCCTTTAATTTTTAGTTTTCATTGTGAAATTTGTGTACGCATCACAGGTATTCATATGTGAGATTCATATTCATGTTCTCATATTTACATAATATATTTGTTAAGACTCTCTGTGGCATTCCTGTGTAGGATTTTATGTATTCACTTATACATTTCACACATTCTCACAAGTACCTAGTCATGATTTTATATATTATCCCAACTTTATGTTAATTTTCTAAACCTAACCTTAGTCAGGACAACATTCAATTTTATAATGTACTTTCATCTGTCTGTAATTCCATATTTTCTTAAATCCAAGAACATACATATTACTTTTACAATGTATTTTTCCTTTTCTTTCCAATTATCAATATTCCCTTTTTATCGACACCACAATAATACCTTTGGTAACCTGAAAAGGATGGTTTTTCCTAACATACTAGATTACAATATTAGAGAAGCAGAGCTAAGGAAGCATTGAAGCCAGATTAATAAGAAGTGCTGACAAAGTTTCCTCTCAGGAAAGATAAGATGGCCTTAGGTGGCATGAAGGTTTGTAAGATTTTGTATTCCCTCTTGATATGGCCTATGCCCTCTTTGTTCTTCTCAAATCTTCACCTTATCTGTCATTTCTGCTTCTGAGATAGGACCAGATTATGCTTGGTGAAGTGGTCTATTCGTGTATAGCTTACAGATAGAGAAAAGTTCCAGGTGAAAATTATTGAGCAAGGATTACCATAATGATCAATTTTTTGGGAAGACAATTATTAAAAAAGGTGGCAGCTGGGGCTGTTTGTAATGAAAAGTGGGGAAAATGCCACTGGAGGCATTAAGTTTTCAATAACTCTTTAATATTCTGGGCTCAATTTGTCCTTTTCTTTCTTTCTTACTCAAGTTATCTAGCTACACTAACTGTCTATTTCTGGCTCCTACTCTATATTCAATATGAGATACAGTCTCACTTTTAATTATGGACATAATATATTTTCCAGATTCTCACTTTTCTCATTTCTGTGTAGGATTTTGTATATTCATGTTTGTTTTTTCATATGCTTTCAAAGTACATTCCTATGAATATTCATATTTGTCCAAATTTGGGTTAATTTCTTCCCTGTTAAACTGAGTCAGTACAAAATTTTATAAAATTTACATACATATGTAACTTTCCTAAATTTCCTTAATTTAATGTACCCAAATATAAATTTTCAAGTTTATTTCTCCTTCTTTTATTTTACTTTGTTACATTTTGTACATATGTTATACATATTATATGGTAGTTTTGTCTAGCTTTATCATATTATCATAATGTATTTTCTTAAGCCTCTTTGTTGAAACATGTTTCTGTAAGATTTTTTTGAATTCAACTGTTTTTCCACCTCTATTCTGAAGTACATCTCATGAATACTCTTTTTTTTTTTTTTTTTTTTTTGGTACTGGGGATTGAACTCAGGGGTACTCGACCACTGAGCCACATCCCCAACCCTATTTTGTGTTTTATGTAGAGACAGGGTCTCACTGAGTTGCTTAGCACCTCGCCATTGCTGAGGCTGGCTTTGAACTCACAATTCTCCTGTCTCAGCCTCCCTAATTGCTGGGGTTACAGGCTTGAGCCACCGTGCCTGGCTCAGGAATACTCATGTCTTTATATTTATGTTTATTTCCAAACTCTAACCCTAAGGCAATAGAAAATATGGTATTGAATTTTATGTATTTCTCTCAAGAATTTTATATTTCCATAAATCTATGTACACTGAAATAATTTTTAAATATGTATCATTTTTAGTTTTAATTTTCAATGTTGAAATTGCTTACATGTTACTATATATCCTCAAAGAGTTTCAGCTTGATATTCTCATGCACATACTAGATTTTGATCTGACACTGACTTGAATAATGCATCTGTAAATTTTAAACTTTCAGGTATTTCTTTTCACATATTTTCAGAAGTACATTCTTAACAACTTTCCTACATCTCCATATTCATGTTAATTCTCTAACCCGAACCCTAAGTCAGAAGAAATTGGATTCTATATTGGACTAACTTCAGAATCAATTCCTCCATTTCTTTTCATCCAATTAACATATTATGTATTTTCAAGCGTGTTTGGCAGTTTATTTTAAATTTTCAATGTTCTATTGGCATACACAACAGTTTTTTATCCTACATGAGCTTCATCCTATCTAGAACTGGTTTCCATAATATATTTTCATATGACTCTCAATTTACTCATCCTTGTTTAGTATTGCATCTTTACATGTATCTTTCTTCCTATATACAGAAGGTTTTTCTAAATAGTGCACATATCTATATATTCATATTAACTCTCTAATGCTAACCATGAATCATCTCAAATCAGGATGTTACATTTCACATATTTCTGTATGTAAACAAATTTCTCTTAATTCCATGTACTCTCACGTTAATGTCCAAATAGATTTAGCCTTTAATTTTTCATTTATAATGTGAGATTTGCATATACATCTCAGGTATTCACATGTGAGATTCATACTCAGGTTCTCATATTTATATATTTGTTTACTCTCAGAAACTCATCCCTGTGTAGGATTCTTTGTATTCACTTCAGCATTACCCATGTTTTCACAAGTACCTAGTCATAATTATATATATTATTACCCATTTATGTTAATTGGCTAACACTAGCCCTAGTCAGGACAATATTTAATTTCATAATTTACTTTTATCTATGCATAATTAAAACTTTTCTTAAATCTAAAAATATTTATATAAATTTTAGAATGCATTTTGCCTTTCTTTTTGATTTTTAATATTCCCTTTTTATATGCATCACAGCAATATCATCAGTTACCTGTGACCAGTGGTGTTTTTGCATATTCTTGAGTATAATATCAGAGAAGCTGACCGAGGGAATCATTAAGGCCAAGTTATTGAAATATGGTGAAAGATTTTTATCTCAGGTAAAATAAGACAGCCTTAAGTGCTATCTGGTTCCCAAGAACTACATATTTATTCCCTCTTGATATGGCCTATGCTTTCTTTATTCTTTTCAATTCTTCACCTTACTGTCATTTCTGCTTTGGATAGTTCCAGATTATGCTGGATGAAATGGTCTTTTGGTGTTCTTCTTACAGATAGAGAAAAGGGCCCAGGTGAAAATTATTGAGCAGGGAGGGCCCTAATTAACAACTTTCCAGGAAGACAATCTTTAGCAACTAGTGGCAGCTTGGGCAGATTGTAATGAAATGGTGGGAACAAGGCCACTGTAGGCATAAACATTTCAATAGCTCTTTAATATTCTGAGATCAATTTGGCCTTTCCTTTCTCTCTTACTCAACTATCTACACTGACTGTTCTTTAATTCTTGGTTCTGCTCTATATCACATATGATATTAAGTCTGACTTCCATTTATGGACATAATATATTTTCCAATGACTCTCACTTTACTCATTTCTGTGTAGAATTCTATATATAGATGTATGTTTTCTTACAAAGTTTCAGAAGTAAATTCTCATGAATATTCATATTTCTCCAAATTCAGTTTAATTCTCTCACATTTAAACTGAGTCTGTACAAAATTTGATAAAATTTTTACCTATATTTGTCCATTTTATAAATTTCCTTAATTCAACATACCCAAATATAAATTTCAGAGTTTAGATCTTCTTCTGTTTTTATTTTACTCTGTTAGATTTGATACACATATTATAAATATTATATAGGAGATTTGACTTGCTTTCTCATATTACCATAATGTATTTTCTTAAGACTCTCTGTTGACACAAGTTTCTATAAGATTCTATGAATTTGACTAGGTTGTCCCATCTATATACAGAAGTACATTCTCAGGAATATTCATGTTTTTCATATTCATTTTAATTCCCAAACCCTAACCCTGAGGCAGTAGAATATATGATATTAAATTTTACAAATATCTATCTCAAATCCTAAATTTCCTTTAATCCAGGTACACCAAAATAATTTTTAAATGTGTGTCACATTTTAGTTTTAATTTTCAATGTAAAATTTGCTTACATATTACTGTATATCCTCATTGAGGTTGAGTTTGATATTCTCATATTCACATAGTTGATTTTCATCTGACAGTGACAGGAATAATTCTTCTGTAAAATGTTACAATTTTGGGTGTTTCTTTCCAAATATTTTCAGAAGTACATTTTTAAGAACTTTTCTATATCTCCATTGCATATTCATTGTCTAACACTAACCCTGAGTCAGTATTAATTTGGATACAATATTAGAACAACTTCAGAAACAATTCTTCCATTTTCTTTCATCTAGTTACCATATTAGGATTTTCAGGTGTGTTTGGCATTCTATTTTCAATTTTCAATGTTCAACATTTTTTGTCCTACATGAGCTTCATCCTAACTACCACTGGTTTACATGATATATTTCATTATGACTCTCCATTTACACATCACTGTTTAGTATTGTGTCTACTTATGTATTTTCCTTTGTATTTTTTCAAGCTCTTTCTAAGAATACACATATATCTCCATATTCATATTAATTCTCTAGCCCTAACCCTATGTCAGTCCAAGTCAGCATGTAACATTTCATTTATTTCCATATGAAAATAAATTTCTCTTCATTTAATGGACTCCCATATTAATTTCTAAGAGGATATAGCTTTAAATTTTAGTTTTAATTAGGAAATTAGCATATACATCACAGGTATTCTTATATGTAATTCATACTCATTTTTTCATATTTACATAATAGGTATGACTCTGTGACTCATAACTGTGTAGGATTTTTTGTATTAACTTATGCATTACACATGTTCTCACAAGTACATAGTCTGGATTATGTATATTATTCCACCTTATGTTAATTGTCTAAACCTACCTTTAGTCAGGACAACATCTATTTCATAATGTACCTTTGTCTGTGCATAATTCCATCTTTTTTAAATACAAGAAGTTTTGTATAAATTTTAATGTGTACTTTGTCCTTTATTGCAATTTTCAATATTATGTTCATGTAGGCATCACAGTAATGCCGTTGATTAACTGTGACGAGTGGTGTTTTATCACATGCTCAATTACAATATTAGAGAAGTAGACAGAGGAAAGTATTGAAGCCAGGTATTGCAAAGTGGTGACAGAATTTTCTCTCAAGAAAGATAAGATGGCCTTAGGTGGTATCTGGATCCAAAGAAGTACATGTGTATTCCATCTTGATATGGCCTATGCTTTCTTTGTTCTCAAATGTTTACCTTATCTGTTATTTCTGCTTCTATGATAGGCCCAGATTATGCTGGTGAAATGGTCTATTAGTGTATAACTTACAGATATAGCAAAGGGTCCAGGTGAAAATTATTAATCAGGGAGGGACCTTATTAACAAATTTCCAGGAAGACAATCATTGTCTTCAGGTGGCAGCTGGGGCAGTTTGTAATTAAAATGTGAGAAAGCCATTTTAGGCATGAATATTTCAATAGCTCTTTAATATTCCTGGATCAATTTGGTCTTTTCTTTCTTAGGTTTTTTATCCACATAGACTGTCTTCTTAATTCTGGGTTCTACTCTATATCCAATATGAGATTCAGTCTGAATTCCACTTATTGACATAATATATTTTTCAGTCAATCTCACTTTATTCATTTCTGTGTAAGATTCAATATATTCATTTTTTACATAGCTTCAAAAGTACATTTTTATGAATATTTCTATTTCTCCCATTAATGTTAATTCTCTGAAACTTAAACTGAGTCAGTACAAAATTTGATAATATTTTTGCCTATCACTATGCCTTTCCTTATTTTCCTTAATTCAAGGTACTCAAATAGAAATTTCCAAGTGTACTTTTCCTTCTATTTTCATTTAACTTTGTAACATTTGATACATATATTATACATATTAATAGGAGTTTTGATGACTTTTTTATATTACCTTAATGTATTTTTAAGGCTCCTTTGACACATGTTTCTGTAAGATTATATGAATTCTACTAAGGTTTCCCACCTGTATTCGAAGATATTCTCAGGAATATTCACATTTCTTCATATTCATATTCATCCCTCACCCAGACCCTTAGGCAGTAGAAAATATATTAAATTTTACATATATCTGTCTCTAATCCTACCTTTTTTAATCCAGTTACACTGAAATAATTTTTAAATGTGTATCCCATTTTAGTTT
Organism: Geosciurus inauris; assembly: GCA_004024805.1. Classification (NCBI taxonomy): domain Eukaryota; kingdom Metazoa; phylum Chordata; class Mammalia; order Rodentia; family Sciuridae; genus Geosciurus; species Geosciurus inauris. Next base: position 83,438 of record PVHX01008007.1, read on the forward strand.
TAATTTTCAATGTTAAATTTGCTCACATACACTGTATATCCACAATGATGTTCACCTTGATATTCTCATGTTCTCATAGTTTTTCATCTGACAGTGATATGAATAATTCATCTGTAAATTTTTACATTTTTGTGATTTCTTTCACATATTTTCAGAAGTACATTCCTAAGAACTTTTCTATATTTCCATATGCATGTTAATTCTCTAAACCTAATTCTATGTCATTAAGTACTGGATACAATATTGGACCAACTTCAGAATCAATTCCTCCATTCTCTTTAATCCAGTTATCATATTAGGAATTTTCAAGTGTGTTTGGCATTGTGTTTTCAATTCTCAATGTTCAATTGGCATGCACAACATTTTTTATTCTACATGAGCTTCATCCTACCAGTGGTTTACATTACATATTTCATATTACTCTCAATTTACTCATTCCTGTTTAGAATTGTGTCTACTCATGTATTTTACCTCCTATTTTCAAAAGTTCTTCCAAAGAATACACATATATGTCCATATTCATGTTATTTATCACTAACCCTAAGTTAGTCCAAGTCAGCATGGGACATTTCACATATTACTTTGTATAAATCAACTTAACTTTATTCCATGGACACCCATATTAAATCCAAGTGTATTTAGCCTTTAATTTTTAGGTTTCACTATGAAATTTGAATATACCACACTGGTAATTATATGTGAGATTTATACACCTGTTCTCATATTTACATAATATACTTGTTATGACTCTCTGTGAATCATTTTTGTGTAGGTTTTTTGTATTCGCTAATGAATTACACACATTTTCACAAGAACATAGTCATGATTATATTATTCTAACTTTGTGTTAATTGTCTAACTCTTATCTTAGGAAAACATTCAATATCATAATTTACTTTCATCTGTGCATAATTCCATTTTTCTTAAATGGAAGATTTATATTAATTTTATAGCATATTATGTGTTTTCTTTTCAATTTTTAATATTCCCTTTTTATAAGCATCAAAGTAATACCATTGATTCCCTGTGATGAGTGGTGTTTCCTCACATGCTCAAATATAATATTGCAGAAGCAGCCCAAGGGAAGCACTGAAGCCAGGTTATTGAAAAGTGGTGACAGAGTTTTCTCTCAGGAAAGATAAGATGGCCTTAGGTGGTATCTGGATCACAAGAAGTACATGTGTATTCCCTCTTGATATGGCCTATCCTCTCTTTGTTCTCCTCAACCCTTCACCATATCTGTCATTTCTGCTTCTGTGGTAGATGAAGATTTTGCTTGGTGAGATGATCCATTGGCATGTAGCTTCCAAATAGACAAAAGGATCCAGGTGAAAGTTATTAAACAAGGAGGGCACAAATGAACATCTTTCTGGGAAAACAATCATAAATAACAGGTGGTAGCTCAAGCAGTTTGTAATGAAAAGGTGGGAAGAAGGCCACTGAAGCATGAATATTTCAAAATCTCTTTAATATTATGGGCATAACTTAGCCTTTTATTTCTTTCTTACTCAACAACTCATCTATTTACACTGACTGTTTATCAATTTTGGCTTTATTCTATATCCAATATGAGATTCAGTCTGATATCCATTTATGGACATAATATATTTTTCCAATGACACTCGCTTTACTCATTTCTGTGTAGGATTCTATACATTCATGTATTTTTTTCACATAGTTTCAGAAGTACATTCTTATGAATATTTATATTTTTCCAAATTCAGTTTAATTTGGTCACAATTAAACTGAGTCAGTACAAAATTTGGTAAAAGGTTTACCTACATATGTACCTTTCCTTAATTTCCTTAATTCAAGGTACCCAAATGTAAGTTTCTGAGTTTATTCTACTTCTATTTTCATTTCACTTTGTTACATTTGATACATATATTATACATATTATATAGAACTTTTGACTTGCTCCCTCATATTAACATAACATATTTTCTTAAGGCTCTCCATTGACACAAGTTTCTGTACGATTCTATGAATTTGACTAAGTTTACCCACCTATATTCAGAGATACATTATCAGGAATATTCATATTTATCCATATTCATGTTTAATCCTAAACCCTAACCCTAAGGCAGTAGAAAATATGATATTATATTTTACATATTGCTCTCTCAGATCCATAAATCCTGGTACCCTGAAATAATTTTTACATGTGTATCACATCTTAGTTTTAATTTTTAATGTTAAATTTACTTATATATCACTGTATATCCTCAATGAGGTTTACCTTGATATTCTCATATTCACATAGTAGGTTTTCATCTGAAAGTGACTTGAATAATTTGTCTGTAAATTTTGCACTTTTGGGTATTTCTTTCCACATATTTTCAGAAGTACATTCTTAAGAACTTTGCTGTATCTCCATATGCATGTTAATTCTCTAACCCTAACCCTAAGTCAATACAAACTTGATACAATATTGGACCAACTTCAGAGTCAATTCCTCTATTTTCTTTCATCTAGTTACCATATTAGGTATTTCCAAGTGTGTTTGGCATGCTATTTTTTAATTTTTAATGTTCAATTGACTTTCATAACATTTTTTATCCTACATGAGCTTCATCCTAACTACCACTGATTTACATAATATATTTTCATATGATTCTCAATTTACTCCATCCTGTTTAGTATTGTGTCTACTCATGTATTTTATTTTTATTTTTATCTTTGTTTCTTTTTTTTTATTTTTTATTTTTCTCAAAAGTTGCATTTTAATACATGTTATCAAACATAACAGAAAAAAACAAATTTTCAGAAGCTGTACACACTATTCACTGAAAACATTTGTTGAGGCAAATAGAAAAAATATTGTTACAATCATAATTTTTCTAACTTTGCACAAAATTATAAGCAGATTAAATTCTTCATATTAAACATCTTTATATGCACTTTCAATGAACAGTATATTTTATCAACCATCTTTACTATACCCATTCCCCTTTCCTGCCCCTAGCCTCCCCCATGTCGCATCCAGTGTTTCTCTATTTCTCTTATGTTTCCCATTCCCACCTCCCTTATTCATCAGCATCCACTAATCAGAGAGACCATTCGGCATTTGGTTTTTTGGGATTGGCTTACTTCACTTAGCATAATGCTTTCCAGTTCCATCCATTTGCCTGCAAATGCCATAATTTTATTCTCTTTTATTGCT